>PNEQ01113041.1:0-80030 GCA_003012365.1 Medauroidea extradentata
TAGCATTGATCTATGTATGGTAGACGTAATGTTTTCTAGTAACTTAAATTGTACAAATTGGTTTTGGCACATGTATTGTAGAAATAATTTTTATACTGAATTTAGCTGTTTTCACTATTAGTATTTTGGATAGTAAAAGTTGTAATAATGCTCGTAATAAATGTGTGACTTTGTGACTTCAAGCATACAATAGAAATTTCCATTGGCAAATCTTAGTGTGACTAAAGCTGCCCTCAACTTTGATGATTTTTCCGTCCTCCACTGTAAAACCATTAGTCCTGATTCTTTTAGGCTTTTCCTAAGGGTGTCTGTCGTCATCAAAAATGGAAACGGTGGTGACAGACGTTCGCTCGCCATCCTTGGTGGTGTCCTGAGAAAAGGTTTCCTCCGGGGTTTCCTCAGGCACCACTAGGGGGCGTTGCAGTTAATCGGCAAGTAGTTAAGACTGATCAGCAGCGAGAAACTACAATAACTGATACGTTTAGAATAGTAACACGTCAATGCCGTTATTACAATATTTATTAAATTTAAACATAGTAAAACCTAATTCAAATTGAAACGTTGCCTTATGTTGCAGAAATTTTGCTTATTCCACAAGTTTTGTAGAAGGGCAGAAATACTTCCAGTCATCATTACAAATTTGATAATAATAAGCTTCGTGGATTCTTTATTGGCTCTGAATCTTTTCCTTTCCGTATGTGAGTTCATTCTTACTACGTGCGTGTTCCAGAATTAGTAAGGTAAAATTTTTACATTCTATTTATATGTTCACTTTCTTACGTGCTTTCGGACATAATAAGGTCCTGGTAGAGGAACGCAGGCAAAATTGAAGAGTCGGCAAGAACCTGCGTTAAGGAGCCCGTCTGCCTGCCTCTCAAACTGCGTTGCAGTGTGTTTTAAATACACGTTTTATAAGCAAACTATTACACGTGTGCTCACGCGGGTTTCGTACGAAAAGAAATAACATTTCAGACCAGGACGGAATACAACTTTCAACACATCACGTGTGTCGCAAACAGCATTTTTAAGCCCTTCAACATGGCCGAAAACGGCATTTTCAGACTGCCGTGCCTCACAATATTGTGGACGAATGACTGCGAAACTAGTATAGGGTCCTGCGTTGGACTTCCGTTGAAACTTTGCACCAATAAAAAGATGGGGTCACCACTGAAAGTGTCAGTCAGGTGAGTGTTCTACGATAGCACTGCACGCCGTTTCAGTGTCTTGCTGTAGAGGCGATACCACACCAGATGAGCTGGTCAACATCGCCCTTCGCGCCGTGCCTCACTCACACAAACACACGGCCAGTAGGCGGACGCATTAAGGCTATGGTCTTTCATTTATTTCAAACAATTGCTAATAACTCGGATATTTTTAAACCAAAAGCTTTGAAAAAAATTTTAGACTGTGTACAGTCATACGATACACAATTTTGCCAGAGCGTTTTTTTAAATAACGCACTGTTTGCTAGCAAAAATTATTTTTCTTCTATTTGGCTTATTTACACAACAAAATATGTAATGTTTCAGGGACAAAAAGTCTAAAAATCCGTTTGGTGTGTTGCAACAGGAAAATGCAGCTACAAACAATGATATATTAGTGTTAAAACTGTAAGAATGAAAGAATACATGTATTAATTTGCAGTAAAAAAAATATTTTCGAAATCACTGCAATACTAAAGAGCGATCGATGCCTTAAGGGCGCGGTTACCACAATTTTTATCAACACTTTTTTTTATTTTTTAGTTATACCAGATATCTTTTTCTTATTTTAAACACAAATGTGACTAAATTTGGCTCTTGTTAATTTTTTTATCGCTCATAGTTTTCGCGTAATGGCTTGTTAAGATCATATTTTGCATGTTTTCGTTTTAAGAACTACACTAAAACCAACTTATACACCAAACTAAAAAAAATCACAGTTGATAAAGACATTGCAGGCTACAATGTCACGCTCATAAAAATAAAAAATATAATTTGTTTTGTATTTACAAAAATATTGAATTTTTTACATTTTTAGTTTCAGCATTATGTATATGTATATATATATATATATATATATATATATATATATATATATATAGCAGGCATTTTTCATCAAACATCTAATGCTGGTAAGCTAGATATATTTTCCGGAACATGATGTCCAGCTCTCCGCTCCGATCACTCCTGTACCTGATCCCTAAGGCTTAACAGAAGACAATTTACATAGCCATATTTGCCAGCCAAAATTTGGACATTTGCCTTGTTCCGGGTGCACAAACCAATCACCAATCGAGCTTGGGAAAACATGTCCCTCCACTGGGCCAACCAGCCACCCAGCTTCTTAGGAATCTGGAGCTCCGGCCACCCGAATGTAACGCAGGTTCACCAGGCCTGAGCACAAAGCGAGGGCGCTGGGCTCGTACACAACCAGTGGCAAGCAGTACTGGTACGACCGCCCATCAAGGGGAGCACATTGTCTTCCGGTCGCGCGGACCTGGGAGCGACATCAAACCACATCCTGAAGCACACAATTACGCGGAATCCAGACAGCGCAGAAACTTTCTGCCGAATCCCGACAACAGTGCTCTCGCGTCGCTGTCGGCCGCAGCAGCGGCCAGAGAACAATTTTTTTTCATGCTATGTAATTCTGTCGAAGTAGGTATTAAGAATCTAGCATCGTCGTTGACAGTAAAATGCGTTGGCTCAGATAGTAAACGAAGAAGGCATCATTCATTAGAGATTTCTTTCTGGAAAAAAAAAAAAAAAAAAGAGACAACCTGGCATGAAATTGAACCCGGATCTACCAGAATACTGAATTAGAAACCATCGTTAATACGTGCCACGAAATGTCTATTTCTACGAACTGCTCCAACAAATTTACTTCCTTCAAAGTCTCAAGCTACGTTTAGTATTCAAAATCATGCACGAAATTTGAAGACCACCTTCGTCACAGTTTCGTAGTACTGAATTAAGAATATGGACATTCTCATACTGATGGGGATAGTTATAGTTATATTTTAAAAGGGACTTGGAACATTTAGATTCGCACCAGAAAGAACTCTGTCCACGTGGATGCTAGATGGTGAAGTAAGTGGGCTTTACGTCTCGTCGACAGCGAGGTCGTTAGAGACGGTGACACACAACTTAATACAATGACAGGAGCTGGGAGAGGAGTCGGCCATGGCCTTTGTTAAGGAACCATCCCAGAATCTACCTGGAGCTGTTTCGGGACACCATTGAAAACCAAAATCAGGGTCGCCGTAGCCGATGATCGAACCCAGGTGCTCCCAAAACGTGAGTGTACCGTGTCACCGTTGTGACACCTCATTCAGTGAACGTTAGATTGTAATAATATTTTCCTTTATTTATTCAGTCAACAATTTTCAAAATATTTCCTTAAAATGCTGCTACTTTAACAAATCATTGAAGCAGGAAATTGATCACCGAACTCCGCCTAAATTTTTAAGGTAAGACGTGTTGTGTAATGTTTTATATTTGAGCTAGCTTTAGCTGTCGCAATAATTTTAATAGTTCTCAGGATATATTTCTTCTTAAAAACTTGACTGCTCTATTAACATTTATTTAAGATGCTTTTGTATACAAAACTGTCGTATGAATAAGTTGCGTAGTAACATCTTTGTACTTAATCTTTATTATTCAGGAAAGCTATCTCCCAAAACCAGTCTCATATTTCGTATACGAAAGTGTGTTTGTTGGCAGAGGCGGAGGAGAAGGGGGTCAGGGGGACACTGTCCCTCCCGTAGAACAGAGGGGAGGGACAGTACAGGCATTTGTATCCACCCTAAGTTTAATATTTAAAAAAATTACAATTTCTGCCTGCTGTATATTCAATATTTAGACTCAAAAAACCCTTACAAAGCACCAGTTCGCACACTAAAATCCAAAGTTTCCTGTAAGAGGACCCCGGAACCCCCGGTTTGATAAGTTGCTATAGGGAAAAATTCGGAAATAAATTTCTGCCAGCGATCCTGTCCCCTCCCCCTTTTTTACAAGAATATCTTCCGCAGCCACTGTTGTCCTTATTTCACACAGAAACGGAAACGGAGGCAACATGATTTTTGTATAGAGATATTTTATGGGCCTTAGAGAGACACAGTATTTATTTATTTATTTCGTCTTTCATTTTCTTGGCGAAGTTAAGGCTAAAATGCCTTCTCTTACACTTAATTTTTTTGCCGTAAAATACATGATTTTGGGGAAGGGTGGAGGCAAAAAGAGGTACAGTGGCATTACGGGGTACCGAATAATTCAATGAAAACAAACATTGGTGAGTTTTGCGTGCGCCTGCGAAGGTTTCTGCAAAAAAAAAAAAAAAAAAAAAAAAAAAATCTCGGGAAGGAAGGGGGTAGACGTCTGATCGGGAGTATGCCTTTCACGCAGAAACGGATTGACACGATTTTTAACGGAGCAACGGATATACATGTTTTTTCTGTGTGTTAAGAGATAGTTTATGGGCAGAAGAGTGACAGAGGCTACTTTTTAACCAGTATAATGCACGTTTGATGGTAAGGGGGTTGAAATGGGCCCGGGGGAGGGGGGAGAAAAAGTAGTAGAGGTATAAAATGTTGAGTGAAACAATTTTTGGTTTCAAAATGTTACTTAAACGGTCGTTAATGACCGTTAACATATTTTTTTTTAGTTTTTTTAACTCTCTTGCTTTAGAAAAACTATCGCATTAAATTGAAAACCCTACTAACGAAGTCACCACTGGTACCAGCTACTTGAACACTAAATAAATAAACCGTGTAATGTGAATTACATAATTTATATATTGTTGTGTATATTATATTTTTACATTGTTTCTGTCTACTGTAGTTATTGCGGAGAGGATTGGTGCAGTATTGACAAACACTTAATATTTTTTTAACTACGCAAGCGAAGCCACGAGTAAAGCTGGTAGCTGACTATGGTTTATCAATAAAGGTAAGCAGCCACAAATATGTGCACTAATTACCCGTATCGACCAGCATCATGCCTAGCAACGTATTGCAGTTATAAGTTGCTCAAGTAAAAAATACGTAACCCTGAAATAATGCGACAGTCCTTCACGTCCCTACCACCAAACAGATTTTCTACACGACATCACGGCGAGCCCGCAATGGCAATTTATACGCAAATCAATGCATACATTCATGGTCGGATTTATACATCAAGGCGCCCTAGGCCTTTGAGAATCAAAGCCCCCGGCGGTTTTTGTTTTCTCTATTCTTCCTTAATAACTAGCGTCTTTTCCCGTTTACAACACCGTATTATTTAAAATAACTATGCTCTGTCCTCTCACTATGTATATTGATAGCAATAATAGTAATGACATAATAATTATTTAGCTTAACTCTAATGCAGTTATTTGAAAATTACCGTCAACCATTGATCCGACAATATTAACAGAGAGAAAATTGAAGGCATGACATTTCATTTTGCTGGTAACCATATCAGCACTTTTAAAAACAATAATGGAAAATTCTTGACATTTTCTCCTCGAAAATGCGCCCCTGGGAAAGTTGCGCCCTAGGCACGGGCCTAGTGGTAAATCCGCCCCTGCATACATTAACTGCACGCTATACTGTATTTCCGCTTAAGAGTATTTATAAATTAATGAAGACGTTGCTGAACAATACCTTGCAGTAGTAGATGTTATACAGTGGATGGGAAGATCGCGACGCCCGTTTCGACTGGACTACCGCAGTTGAATCAGCCACGCACTGCTCGCTACTGTGACTGCGAACATGAATCGCTGTTACTTTGCTCAACATAGCCGCATCGAAAGCCACTGCAGAACTGCCAATATTTGAACAACCAGACTGCTGCATAATATATCTGATGTTCCCATCTTTCCTCAAAAAAAAAAAAAAATTGGTTTACGATGAAGGGGCATACACGAAGAAACGTAAGTTTGTGGAAATGAAAGTAGGTATTCTAACGTCGCATTTCATCTCATCTTGTACGTGTCGTGCTGAATTACAGTATTGACGTGTATACGAGTATGTTATATTTGGACGGCATTAAGCAGGAAGGAACCAACTCACAAATTAAATGATTTGGAGATAATCATACCACGTAGAAGGAGAAGGTCCGAGGTACGTCTGAGAAAAATAAGAAATACTAAATCACGATATTTAACTAAATAATAAGAGCCCGGAAAAAATGGTTTATACAAGGTTTAGACACACACAGAAAACTTTGACCTTGAATATCTTAGTTCCAGTTCGGTTGGTACCTGTCTGCTTAATGCAGTCCATTTTATTTCGTGCCATGTGCGTGGCTTTTACATTATAGATGAAAACAAAATGCAACTGTGGCGATGCTCGGCTGTTTTATTGAATGTGTGTTTTTTTAATAAATAGTACTATAAATACTATAACAGGCATGATTTTGTGGCATTCTTCGTTCGCACAGTTTATTATCTTAACTTGTAAGTAGAAAATATGCACTGAATGGTTTTATTTGATTCAAAGGTTAGGTTACATGTGGGCTGTTTGTTCCGCCAGTAGGTCATGCGGGATAATGTGAGCACTAAAAATTTAACCTTTCAAAAATATCAGTGGCCGTTGCTGCACACAATTAAACATTAATTCTAGTTGCTTTACTGCTTGTATGGTTGGCAGCGAAATTACGCAATATAGTTCCGTGTATTTTCTTATTTAAATACAACAATATTGAAATAAAAACAACCGAAAGCAACACTATTGTATTTTATATAATTAATAAAACTTATTTTTAAACAAACTGTGTGGATTTACACTGACTGAACAATTTATCGTAGGGGCGTAACCATCAAGTGACGAGTCCAGAGAGGTTAGGAATTTCCCGTAGTTAGCCGTTACGCGCAGAAAGATACGAAATGACTGAAAATAGAACTTAAGCATGGCTTTTTTGACAGCTCACTTTACCCCGAACAGCCGATAGTCTTGTTCTCCCATACTCTGGAACTATAGATTTGCTTTGTGATGTTCCCTAGCTTTATTATTTTTGTTTACTTTGGCAACATTTTGCTGTGTGTTTGGTTGTTGAAGTGTTGCGAGATATATTTTTTTATCTGTAGCTCAATACTTCTATTCTACATCCTGATTAAACTTGTGTGTTTGGAAGCAGAACCAGCGTTTGGTCCTCCAGCAGGGATATGTGTCGACACACTAGACGTTCATTCGTGTAGTACTTTGTGTGATTCGACATAAATATGGAAAAGTTAGCTCCTGTTCGTCTCAGGTTGGCAAAGGGCTGAAAATAGATTGAATTGTGCGCTCCAATTGGCTCAAGAAGCCAAGACAGATTCCACCAAATCAAACTGGTTTATTTGTACGTGTCATGATCTTGCCACAGTTAAAGCTGGTTTCAATGGTGAACGTCTCCAGTATCAGATGTTATCAGTAAGTGATAACACGTTTAATGCGGAAAGTCGTGGACAACGTCTGGATAAGTTTGATGTCATAAATTTTGAGGTTATTGAAACGAAGGGTGAGCTATTGAAACCATCGGTGCATGACGCCGGCACATCAGATAGTTCAAGGGCACGCACATAGGATGGTTTGACGCGTATAAAACTACCAACCTTCGCAGGCCAACCCAGAAATTGAGCGAATCTCTCAAATTTGTTTACTTTGTTAATTCTAAACAATGCGCCGGTGCGTATGGTAGGTTAACGAATTAGTCGTAAAACAAAACAACAGTCCCTGGCAAATAAACACAAAAATACCCACCAATAAAAACATAAAAGAGAACAGAAGGTGGCACATTACCAAACACACAAAACCAGAGGAAGCTGTTGTAAACCAACAAAATCAAAATGGAAGCAATGCACGATTAAATGAATGGCTACCATACTCAACGGGCAAAGAAAAATAATTATTTAAATAATTAAATATGCACTCTCGCCATAATCAACAATATACACCAGAGGAAAATATATTAAATGAGAACTCCGAAATTTTAGGTTGCTCAAAATGATTATTTAATTTTACTCTAATATTAAATATTTTCTTTTCTTTTTCTTTTCAAATAAAATTCACAAAAATATTAAGTTATATCGATGAATAGTCCATTAGTACTGAAATTATAGAAAGCCCAAATCTTGCAGGCACAGTTAAATGAAAATAGTGAATTGATTATACAATTATTATTTTTCTTAAATGCACAATAAAAATATCGAAACAATACATGCCCATTATATAAGCTAAATAAATAACGCAAGTCCGAATCCATGACGTTATAAATTAACAAAATTTATGTTACATGTAAAATTGGATGCATCCGTTAGGCCTTACAAAATGTTATATACGGTAGTTATTAAAATTAAAATTATTTATGGAAACTGTACAAAACATTACAAAAAAGGCAAGTGTGACAGTTGTTAATTTATAGATTTTAAAATACAAATTTAGTTGCGGCTTATCTGTTCAAAGTCCCGCAGTAGAAGAGTACAGCATGTTGGGGTGACTTCATTTTTCCCAGTTACAGCGGTGAAACAGAGAAGACGAAAAGGCGAAGAAAAGGCCCCAAAATAGGCCAGAATGACTGGATATCTGCAGTAGAGACTACAGGTCAGCTTGTAAATATTCCAAGACGTGATTAAGCCATCACGCGAATAGGCCAAGACGTGAATCGGCCGGGACGAGAATCGGCCGGATCGAGAATCGGCCGGGTCGAGAACCCTCACTATACAGAAATTGCCAAAAAAATTTAAGAAGATGAATTTTAAATATAGAATAAAACCTCTCGTAGGAAAATTACTCACAAGACGAAGGCGAAGAGAATCACTTGACAAAATTACAGATGAAACAACCACAATAAAGATATTAATAACATATGTAGCACTACAGTTTTTACTACTTAAAAATATAAATGTTGCTACATTATATAAAGTAAATTATGGCAACTAAAGTGCAAGATCTGCCAAAAAGGCAGGAACACCAAACACACTCATCTTGACAGCGTGGTGGTTGACGGCAAAGTGTTAAGAAATGTAACAGAAGAAGCTGCAGAAACGTTGAACAAAAGAGCATCGAAAATGGTTAGCAACAGTACCAACATCGGCAAAGTGCGCATAGAAGCACAGTAGCATGCAGCAATCACGTGATCAGAGGCGTTAAACTGCATCGAAATGACGCGGTGAAATACAGAAATCACGCACTCCAACGGCAGCACCACGTGGCATGAAGACGGAGGTAAGACAGAACAACGGGCAGAAAAATTTAAAACACAGTAGCTTACATCCTGCTAAGAGGAAGGAAAAAAAAAAAACAGTAGCGCGACTAGGGTCGGCTCGAGAATGTAACATGAAATAATAGCTGTAACTGAAAGTGAACTTTCTGAAATATCATTAACAAATTAAAATTACTCAATAACAGTAATATAAATTAAACAAGTTAATAACAAAGCAAAAATAAAAATAACTAGTCTGAATTTAGGAAATATAAATATGAAAAAAATAAATTTGCATATTATTTAAGTCGTGTCGTATTTGATACGGCACAACAATAAACAGTTGACGAACATTGAGTGTTTGTTATGTCGGCACTAGTAGGGGATCTTGCCTCGCTTATACAATCACTAACACAAACGGACACGAATTATGATATTGCTTGGGATATTTTGATGAAACTGTTCAATAATAATAGGCTCATAATGACTTACTATATTAATGCTATTGAGCATGCCCCTGAAGAACACATTAATTCTCCATCTCCTGCCCAGAAGATTTTTCTGATATTGCTGAAAATATCAGCTCTGGAACTACAAATACAGCAGTGGGATTTCCTGTTCGTTCATATTTTGGTAAGGAAGTTTGACGTGAACCTGAGAAAACAGTGGGAAATCTTCTGATATCTTACCAACTCTGGGTGACTTGCAACAGTTTTTAGAATATTATAGCAGATGTGCAGAGCTTGAAGCCCCGTATATGCCGCACGCCCAGCTTGTAAGCGGACAATCTCGAGGAAATAGTGGCAGAAGCAACTATTTATCAGTTTTTATTGTGAACACAGTTTCTATTGCTGCCCCCAGATGTGCTATGTGTGTAAGTGACCATGACCTATATTTTAGTGCATGCTGTTTGCTGGCAAATCATTGGGGGCATTTTGATTTTGTTAAACTCAATAAAGTGTGTTCGGTATAACTGTTTATATCCAAGACATCGAGTTACTGCATGCAGATCCAGGTCAATATATCGCATCTGTTCTACTAGACACCACACGCTGTTGCATTTTGAAAACCGTTATTCAGACTATAGACCACCATCTGCATATGCAGTTAACACCAAAACTGAAGTTTATTCCTCAGTGGACCATCCAGTTGAAATGAACGTCCACTCACTTCACTTCATAGCACAAGTCCATCAACATACCAACAGCATTAGTAGAGATTGAAGCCTGTTGTGAGAATTTCCAGACGATGTATGCACTTCTCGATTCCACAAGCCTGGCAAGTTTCATAACTGAACGATGCAGTAACTGTCTAGGATTAAGACGCCAAAGCGCTGCATAGCTCATACAGGGGCTTTCTTATCAATATGAATGTGGCAAAAGGGAATACCACTTGTATTCTTTGGCCCGTGGGCCAATCAGCTCCCCAGTTTCAGCTTAACATGTTTGTATTACTACACATTACTGGTGACTTTGCCTCATGAGCACGTTGTTATAAAGGTACATTTAATGTTTGGTGGGTTTATTTAAATTGTTGCCACACTATGGTTTCATTAAGGTGAATATTTAGGGTTAAATGACTTTAGTTATGGTTAAATTTTTATTTATTATAACAGCAGGAACTCACAATACAAAATGGTTACAATATAATAATTTAGGAGTGGTGGGCAACGTTACTGTAAGTAATGCATTAGATTAAATGGAGGAATATCACAGGGTTGCTGCCACCTAATGAGATCTGATGACTTTACTGAAAGCTGGATTGATGAGTTAGACGCATCGATGGACGAGCACGCCCCTGTCAGGACTCAACCCCCGAGCCCCTGTGGAGAGCTGGACTGCTGTAAATTAGGCGAGTGTTGGCGGACGACAGACCTGGTTTACTTTTACTTGATAACAGTGCCATATATCGGCGTGCTTGTCCTCATTGTTGCGGCACTACGAGGGGGGAGGAGGTGAATTGCTGTCTTCTATGATTTCCCAACGCTGGCCTTATTGCAGCCCGAACCTCTCTCGTTGTCCGCTATGCTATACCACATCACAACAACTTGTGAAAAGTTTCTTGGACATACATTACAAAAATTCATCTTGCTGATCCAACATGTAACATTCAACTTATTGATTGGTGCAGATTTATTTCAACAGGTTGTACAGGGAAATAATTTGGAGAGAGATCCAGGTACTCCAACAGCAGCTGATACTGTTTTGGATGGGTGGTAATAGGTAAGGTGGAAACTCAAGCTGTACCCCCTAGGTAGTTGCTTGATGTACCTCGTTGTTGAGTCATTCTCAGTCTCGGGAAGATTCCATAAAACGATTCAGGGAGCTGGAAGAAATCACTCGGAAACCCTTAAAATCGCCTGATGTCTTAGTTTGTGAGAAAATGTACGATAAAACACGTGTCAGAGATGTTACCGGAAGGTATATTGTAGCATTACCATTTTGTAATCCTGATGGCAGATTGGGTCTCTCTTCCTCGTGCTTACATTGTTTACTGGAATTGGAACAACACTCTCAAGCCCAATCAGGGCTGCGAACACAATATTATGAGTGTATGAATGACAACTTGTCTGTAGGCCACAAGAAACACGTTGCTGAACCCAGTGAGGATTAGGCTGGTTATTACATTCCTCACCATCCTGTTTTGAAACCAGAAATCTCCAACACTAAGCTGCAAGTGGTATTCAATGCTTCAGCAAAAACAAGCAACGACATCAGTCTAAATGATGCACTTATTACTGGACAAAAACTTCAACATGTTGTGTGTCATCTCTTATATAAGAAGACTTTACCATTAAAAAAAAAAAAAAAAAAAAAAACAGAAAATGTTGACTGTACCTTGCAAACCTTGCTAGATATAGTTCAGCCCCAAACATATGCACCTGAAATTGTTACCTTACTTGATCAGAAGCCAATAAAATCAACTTTGATAAGACTATCACCATTCTTGGATTCTGCAGGAAAGCTTAAGATGGACGGTCGCATTTGCAATTCAGCTGTATCCTTCAGCCATAAACACCATGCTATTTTGCCCAGTTGCCATCGCTTCACAGAACTGCTGATCTCCCACGAGCACAATTTTAATCAGCATCCTGGTTCTCAGACTATACAGTTAAGATAAAGGTTTTGACCATCAAAAGGGCAATGGAACACTGTGCATCTTTATTCTAAATAAAATGAAATAAAGGAATGAAATACTATTTCGTGTTATGATCTTTGTCGTAATCCCCTGGGCAATGAAGGATGGCACCCATACTTTATTTAAATATTTAACCATGTCTGGCTTCACAATAAGACCTAAAGTTGAGAGATCTCAGTGCTTAATCACGGATGCTCGTTGCTCGACTCATTTCCCCAATCACAAATTCTTATAATTTGACCGGTGTACTTGGCGTGATTGAGAGAACACAATGGTAGTCGCAATCAAATGAAAATCCGTCCATTAGCTAGTCTCCGGTATGCAAATTGTCCCAAATGAGGCACGGGGACGGCTGGTAATCGAAGGGGTTAAGTCGGGCGCAGCTTGGCGCTGCAGTATTTGAATACAATCACGAGGGGTTGTTTGGTGGACCGGAAAAAAAGAAGGGATGGATGACTATCGGCCAGCGGCTATCTGACCAGGACCACAGACAAACCGCCCGCTGTTGCCCGGTACACATTCCTCAACCCAACCCCCTCACTCACTTCGTATACACCCCTTACTTCACCCCCCTCTCTGACGCTATTGTCTGTTAATCTGGAGGCGCCGGCGGCCGAAATCTCTCGCGAGCGTGTGTGGCCAGTGTCTATCTGCTTTATTACCACAGCCATTGTTAGCCGCTGATAACACCTACCGTTGCCCATGTTTTTTTTATTGTATTCCTGACTCGGCGACTCGGATATATTCAGGGTGCGACAGTGTGAAGTACGTCTCGTGAAAGAAGTAAACTTTTGACAGCTGTTTTAGCAGCCATTTAAACCTATTTTCATGAAAAAAAAAAAAAGTATTTCCGTCTATCACAGGTGATTTCTACACATACACGCTCAGCTAACTGCCAAACTGAATAATATTTATTGGCCAGTTTAATAGTTTTTTTACTGACAGAATTTGAGAACCACTGACAACTGATCCTTATTTGCTGAAGCTGCTGACCAGGATTTGTAGTCTGGATTGATGGCTATACTTCTGGCTGAGAGTACTTATGACCGGTAGGTAAGGCAGTCTAAGCAAAAACACACGACGTAAGATAGCGGGGCTGTTTGATGAAAAATGGTCAACACGTTTTATAACCTGTGTATTAATATTTGTGGCGACAGAAATTTGTGACGTACATTTTCGGCTAGAATGTCTGACATTACAAATTCTTATATCCCGTCACCAGTTGAAAAATCTGAATCGAAAAACATATCCGTTGCTTAAGGACATACCATACTTCCTCAGGAATGACATTATGCCATTGTATCCGCTGATAACTGTCGCTGTTGAGCGTTGAGCGTTCCGCTTTATTGCGTTGCAGAGACGACTTACTATCAAATACCGAATATAAAAATGTATTCACTGTCCAGTTATCTCTAAGCTATCAGAAATAAATATTGCCATTGTCTGCCTCACGCTGATAATTCTAATTATCGACACTTCTGAAGGCTCTTAGTGTACAAATTCTTACAGGAAAATACTTTTTTTTTTTTTTTTTTTTTTTCTTTTTATTTCACGCAAACGTGTGATAGGACCCACAGGTTTGTGCAAGTTCTCTCGCTTGTGTATTACACAGCGCGCAATCAGTCAAGCTTTGTTAACGGATCATTGATTCGCTACATTAATCTTAATGTAAAATACATCAGTCTGGATATTTGCGAATCCTGGTCGTTCTGTGCCAAACTTACCAACGGAGGTCGGTTCTGTGTGAGACTTTCTTGAAGTTGAATTCAGTGTAACAGTGTGATAAACCTTTCTCGGAGCACTCATTAATACCACGACTGTGATTCAAGCACATAAATCATCAGTTACATGATTTTAATATCGTGATGTGTTCATTCACATTTGTGACCTTCTTACACTCCCATGTCCAGCGATATTTTATTTATTTATTTTACAAATCATGCAACGTGTTCCAAGGTTTCATAGTCTTAGTTTTAAATGCTGTCCCTTAAACTGTACATTAAATGTGTGTGTATGTATATGTGCGTGCATGAACTACTCACAAAAATATAAGTATTTTATTTATATTACTTTATAGGAACATTCCCTGTAATATTCGTAATCATCTAACGTACCATAATTATATTCGCCAATATTGTATTTACAAAACGAGTTAAATTAGATTTTTATCTAGTTCGTCTTCCTTAACAATTTCGTAGTAAATTGATTGTACTTATATTACCTATGTTGAATTTTGTTCAATCAGGCACATATTTAAAACTAATATCTCTAATAGACCTATACAGCCATATCTGGAATATGTGTTCATTCAATTGGCACGGAGTTACGTCAACCTGGTCACCATCAGTCAAACTCTGCCTTTACGAACAATATATTTCCGAGTTTCGGCACCAAAATAATGTTGTCTATGTAAAACGAAAATAAAATAATTGAAAATCGAAGTCTCTTAAATGCAGCATTAATGGTAAACGACTTCTCAAATCTAGTTGTAGCTTTCATTCCAATAGGTGTTGTCACGTTACTAGGGTAACAGCCAATAAATTATTAGGCAGTATTAAAACTGAATTTGTAAAAATCAATATCTTTTATGGTTACAAATCTTTTATTTCACCAAAAAAATACTTAAAGAACTCTAGGAATATGTTTTCAATACTAAGTTGAATTCACGTTTAGTGTCAGAAACGAATGTCTGGTAATCTCCATTACCGTACAAAACTTAAGAAATTTCCCTGAACTTGATGCTCTCCTAGTTACAGTTTAATGTAGCACCTGTCTGAGTCCTTATCATATTGTTCTATTATGCACAACCTTACACTTATTTTTGTAAATATGTTTATTGACTCTCTCCACAGTTGGGTGAAACAAAGCACAGTAGGCCTATGCGTGTAACCTTAGTTGTTATTGAAAATTTATTTCCGTTTCTTTTCTTTTTATATCTGTTGAACTGCTGTCCCCTTGACCTAGAGCCATTGCTTTTGGCGTACACAAATTTTGCTCTAGACTATAAATTGTAACTTAGTTTATTTTGTTCTCAAAATCTCACTCCACTGTGTGTTTGTTGTTAGTGACAACTTGTTCGGCTTACCCTATTCATCATTATAACTAGATTTCTTCTACTAAGTTGAAGTGTTGCTGAAAACAAAATTTTTATATATTAGTTATTTAAGATTTTGCTCACGCCACTCAAGGTGGATTTACAATGGCAACAGGTTGACCAAAAAACCAGTCCAATAATTTCAACTTATACTCTCCCCAATTTCTAAATAAAAATATGCTTAAAAAAACCTTCCGTAATCAGGAAACCAATACCAAATACAGTTCAATGTTTCAAATATCCCTGCAATTTTTATACAACATATTTTTCGTGGCTGTTGTCAAAACATGCATTGGCCAGTCTTTTGATACACATTCTCTATGTAAATCGACGATGCCACACAAGTTAATTATGACAACATGTGAATGTAGAATAATCAAAGAAAGTGGTATGTTTATTTAGTAACGTTCAAATATGTGGAAAATTAAACATTTGCACGTCACCTTCTGCACATGAATAAACGGAAACCAATTGTCATAATAATTCAATTAAAATGAAAATCAGTACCGTAAAAGGGGTAAATAGAAACACTGGGGTGAATATATACACAATTTTAAAGCTAAATTTTCTGTATTAATTCTGTTTTAAAAATTTTGTTTTGGGGTAGGAAAGTTAAAACCATTTACAAATAGTAGTTTAAAGCAAAAGGTGTCAGCTAGGAATTAATTTCTAATTTTTTTTCTATTCACCCCAGTGTTTTATGGTAACCACATAAGGTGACTCCATCTTTTTTTTTTAACCGCCAACGCAAAGAGAAGGGTTTTTATAAGTTTGACGTGTATGTGTATCTGTCGGTCTGTCTGTGGTCTCGTAGCCATCGAAAACGGAGGTTCTCGTAGCTCCTAAACGAACGGACCGATTTTGATGCGATTTTTTTTGTTTGAAAGCTGACGTGATCGAGATGGTTCTTAGCTGTGATTGAAGGAAATCTGTTCAGCCGTTTAAAGATCATAAGCTATTTTCTAGTTTTTTTTTTTAGTGAATGTGTGCAATTCTACTGGTACGATCGATTTGAAATTTAGTAACCTGTGAGTCGGGGTCATTCTAAATTTTTTAATTAAGTATTAATTATGTTTTTCGTAGACTACAAAATGTAGACAGCTTATCTATGTAACATAGCATTTTGTACAATGTTACAGAAGAGTATAAGTTTCAATTTATTTGTCAATTAACCTAGGTATTTACTGTTCTATGACCATAGTTACCACGTGCCAGGATGTAAGTTTTAATCGTATATGTACTGAATGTATAAGATATTGTGTTTTGGAACTTTAATGACCTCTACGGCTTTTATATCTATGCTAGAAATATTTTATTTTGTATCGCGAATTACAACCTAATCTGATCATGCAAGCGAACAAACCCGGGGTTAGCTACGAGGAAAGTATTGGCTGGATTTGGTGTTGCGACGTTAAAACAAGAGAAGTAGTTTGTTGAAGAACGATTGAGAAAATGTTTATGGAAAATAAGAACGTTCCCGTCCATGGCGCAGAACAGACGTGTAGTCAAGAAGACCTGAAGATTTCTTCGACGAGACGCTGAATGTTTCCTACGCGTCGTCAGAAAGGTCTCATTTTACTTCTACGACTACTACCAGGAGAAAACGTTTGAAATTATCCACGATGTCAATGCCGAAGAACGATATTCAAGGGAATTATAAAGAAGAGCTTGTGGTTCAGGCCATTCCGTAGTCCACTTCGTGTTCGTTGCTGTCCTGGATCTTCGAGGTCTTCAGTTCGACGGGTCCACCATTCGATGAAAGAGGAGAACGAGAGCTTCATCCGAGGGCGAAGAGGTCGCGATCGTCTTACAAGAACCAAGAGTACGTGGTCGCTATCCAAGGACGAGAAGGATTTGGTCGAATAAATATTGAGGGATGATCTAGAGGCAACTGCCCCGACCTACTGCAACACATCCTTGGTAAGACCCACCCAAACTACGCCGTCGTGTCAAGTTTAGTTCTTTGCCAAGAGCTGGAACAAAATCTAGTAAATTTTCAATAAATTCCCGAAAAATTAGTTGATTATGCAGAACAGCATTATTATTCTTATATCTCAACGGGTGTAACTTACTTCAAAATGAACAAAACCTAAGATCGACACCGAGATTTCTTAACCTGAGCTAGCAAAGAATTTAAAGAAGTTTATAAGCTGTTCCGGAAACAAACAGGATTTTGGAAACGTCTAGAACTCAGAAAATTACGTAGAACCGGGTTTGCAAGTTAAGTGAAGGTCAGGTTCGTACCCGAATTAATCTCCTTGGTCACGGTAAAAACACATCATCTGAAATTCCATACACTATCATAATTTTTGCTTATTTTGTTATCTAGTAACTTAACTTGTCTGTAGAAGTCGTTATTTTTCCTATAGTGTAAATTCTTTTTAAATATATTTTTCTTATGACTTCTACAGGCGTTTCGTTTCCATTTGGTCAGTAGCTCTAGTAATAGAAATACCGGTTGGTTTTCAAATTTGTCTCATCCTTTAATAAAGTGAAAGAAAAGTTTCACAGAGTAAATATCTGTCAAAACATGTATATTATTGTTATTATTATTACTGTAACGTATAATATACACTAGTATAAATAAACATACATTTACTAATTTCTGACAAAGTTGAGCAACCCCACTAATATAAATGATTAAAACGTGTCTTTGTTTTAATTAATGTTTTTGGTAATGTTATCGTTGAATGGTGCCCCCGAAAGTTAGCGGCCCCTGAGTGACATGAACGAATATCATACGTCTCAAGATCCACATTACGTACTTAATAATTCTGCTATTTATTTGATGTTTTAATGTCGCGTGTAGTATTTTTTTAATGCTGTATATAGCATGTCCGACACCGTCGAAAACACAAAACCAATCTACTTTTGTAGCGTAGTCGGGGTTGCTATTTGATCGATTTGACCATGCTTCTGATTGGCTTTTGAAATAATTTTGTAAGTGTCAGGAATGCATTGTAAATCCACCACAACTGTGATATACCTTTTGTTATTTAACAGTTTTACTGGGTATATCATCCGCCATCACTACAGTACTCTAGCATATTTCAATCTAAGGATCACCAGTCAAACTATACTCAATTAGACAAAACACGGGTTTGTAACCTAATGTTTACAATATAAAACTCTTACAAAATATAAAGTTATTTATTCCAATAACTTTATATCGAACGCTGCACGATATACTTGGTTTCATTTCTCAAGTCACCAAAGGTAGTGTCGTTTATGGAGGAAGGCAATTATCGAAAATTAACAGTTGAGCAAGGATTGTGCTATTTGAGATATTGGTAGATACCTTTATTAAAGTCAAAAAAGAAGATGCTATTGTTAACAGTTGTGCTTCTGGTAGATCCGGAACTAGGAACACAATTTATACTTGATGATTGTGAAGTTAACAGTAATTTTTAAAACTAAATAACATTCAACACACACTGGAAAAAAACTGTTCTCATGCACACAAAGGTGAATACTTATAAGAAACAGCGCAACAGAATAAATAATGCTATCAGAAGCGACATAGGAAAGCTTTTTCTTCGCTCTCATCGTACCAACTCTCGGGGTGCTCAAGAAAAAAAATACCACGTGTATTCAGTCGTTGATTTATAGAACCACTTGTAGTGCTTGACACACTGAACTAGTTAGTATGTTAATTAAGTATTTAGAAATGGTAAACGAGATAATACGAGGCTCAACATAAGATAATATTTAACTGTATCAGAAGTGACATAACGAGGCGTTTTAGTCATTGCTACTATAATCTCTCCAGGGAGTGCTGCACGTCGATTACGGATCTTTTAGACAATGACGTCTTAGTTGAAACGTGTCGTTCGTAAGTCGGGCTACGTTTCTGTCCGTCATAACAGTTTCGCGTTACACAAGGCGTCTTAAGTAATACGCTTGAAAAACACATGTTAATACTTCTATGCTCGGTTATCACCACAATTACGTATTCGCTGGCCAATCAAGAAAAAGAGGCTTAATTTGTCATCGTCGAAAGCTCATTGTTATTTATAAACATCAAGTTTTAAACATAACCATAACCTAAACTATTTTTTGACAGAAAAGCAAGATCAACTACTATTTCTAGAATTTGTTTTATTATTTACTCTTTAATACGTGCAAATATAAATTGTACGCTAATATGTAACTAACGTTTGTTTACCGTGCAACATGCGAGGTTATGTATTTAGGTCTGTGCATTCAAAACAACTTACCAACAAATTCGAAATTATATGACGATATTAATTTAACGTTGTGTATAAAATTCTGAAATGGAGTAGTCTTAAGAAATAAAATATATGCATGTGCACTGAAGCAATACTTTGTTATGTAAACAAAACCACGTGGAATTAGAGACATTGGTTTAAACAACCAAGTACTGCTGAATTTTTGTTTGTATCTCAATCAGATATTTATAAATGATAAATTTCATGTTATTTACGTGTAAATTTCTTCACATATTATAAAATAGGCTTACTAAACTTCATTGTAACCAAACATCCACAAACTCCTACACCGCTATAATCCAAAGAGAAAAAAATTAGTATGGTAAATAGTACGTCATGTTGCTCTTTTATTACATATTTATTCTGTGCCTATAAAATAGAGAAGATGATTTTGTTAATAGTTGTGCTTCTGTCAGTACCTGAACTAGGAACACAATTTCTACTTGATCGGTAAGTTTACAGTAATTTTTAACTAAACTACATTCAACATAAGCTGGAAAGACCTTTTCTCGTACACAGAAGTTAAAATACATTCATAGTAAACATCAGCGCGTTAACATTTCACGAAATTTTTATTGTACCAACTTTCCCCGTTCTTTTTTCTCTTTGTTCGCTTACTTATCTACTTTGTGATGCCACAGAATAAAACAGACATTATCTATTACTTATTTAAAAAAAAAAGTTATTCTGTAGTTTATTTTCTTATCTGAAAAATATTACGGGAAGCATCACCGCACAGTAGTCAAATGTACCTAAACGATAGCGGTTTCCTCCACGGCCGTGGTTTCCACAATACTGTGCCTTCTTAAGGTCCCTACCTACATGCGCTTGACACTCATTACAGCGAGTTACAAATAATCATAGTCGGAAAAAAAACATCTCAACGCGCATTATGTCTGTTCATCTATGAAAATAAAACTAATTTCATACAATGTTTCTGTCAGCTTAAAAATTAGTATCGCTTATTGGAAACACGGTTTTCAAGACTCTAAAAATGTCTGAAAACAGCTTTTTTAAACTGGCGTATCTAGGAAAATTCCAACCGGATTCGAAAAACACAATAATAGAAATAAGCGCTGGAATTTGAACCATAAATATCGCAAATAAAATAACACGGTCACCGCTTTAAGTCCCATAGGAAAATAAATAATAGTAAAGCTCTGAGCGCCAGTTGCTGTGTTTGCGTGTAGAGGCGATAATACATTACATACGCCGTCCGACGTCACTCTTAACACTCCATTGGTTTTGTGCCTCACATACACCAACGCGGCCTACCTAGGTAAGAACCTTAAAAATCGAACTTTACTTATAATGGGATCAAACATTGCAATTTGTGTAATTATAACTTAACCAATTTAATTTTATTTTACACTTTTTATATCATACACACGCAACATATCGAAGTAGTTTTATAATATTTAAAAAATTTCGAGTGGGATCTGTCGTTTTAATTTATTCGAATAACCAAAAATAACATTCCCTCGACAGTTTTAAGGTTTTAGCTCCTGATGAAATTAGTTACATTTATTTTCTCTTTACTAGTAAATTAAATCAATTTGCAAATGTGTTACTGGCAACGTTAAATATGCCAGTACTTACAAGTTATTAAATATTTCTGAAACTACTTTAGTAGATCTACGTTGAATGTGTGATAAAAGGGTGAATGCAACAGTTCCCGACCACGTTCCTGACCACTTGGGACTATATTTAAAACAAAGAGCGAAACTTTTTTTTACAAGTCTTTTTAAATCAGTGTTACCCAAAGGCTTCCAGAATGTAGGAAAATTTAAGTTGACAGTCTAATGTATGTTCTGTAGCCATAGAGAAATTTTTATGTTTGGCTATATGTCGTCTGACCGAGCGCAACAATTAGGATATGTGTACGGTAAGTAGGATTTTATCATATTTCATCCATTTAATGTTTAATTGTTGCCAAGTAGTTTTATGTTACATGAAAACTATTGCAAATGTATTTAAATAATCGTTATTTATTTGTTTTAGTAAAATCTAATAACTACAGCATGGTCGGTTATTGGTTCGTATTTTTTACATTTGCCTCAGTACTCGACCAGCTAGTCGAATATTGTACTTTGTTCATTTTTTCAGCATTTGTATTATCTGAACTGTCTTTATTACAAAACACATATGGCTATTACCTTCCTCACACAATACCTTCTTATTTCAATACTCGACCACTAATCGATTACTGGTGCAAAGTGATGATTGGAAGTTTATGCAATGTGCCAATACTTCGAATTACGGATTCCAGGTGTCGAAAAAGTATACAGTCTCATGTAAGTTATGATGTTACAAAGAACTATAAAGATTACGGGATAATTTTTCTCCCAAAAGAGACGCACATACTGCAGAAGTTTTCAGACTCATTAAATGTGCTCAGAAAAAAAAAGGTTGTTTCAGATTGCAGATAAAACTGGTTACACAGCAGTTACTAGGACCAATTTTGCTCCATATAAAGAACCCTGTTAGTAACAACAGACGATATGATGCAAAAGAGGTTTTAAAATGCGGAATCTACCTATTTAACCAAGATAAATGTCAACTGCAGGAAGTTTATGTCATGGTTCTAGGGTAACTGAAAGCCCAGTTCAAAATTGTCGTTTACTATTCCATGAGTCAGATTTAGGAGTTACGCAGCAGTGATGAACAATGGCATGGAGATAAATCCGTAAAAGGGTTTCGTTTACACATCGAGGAAAATTAAAAACTTCATTTTATTAAGAAGATAAGTTAGTTGGAGGTCGTAGGTCACCCAACCCAGATGTTCCGTCAAATAGTAGTAATACTTAACATCCTGACCTATTTGGAGAAAACATTTATGAGCTTCCTAGCCCAGGCAATCTCGACCATCCTCACCTGTCTCAAGTAAAACCTCTTGAAATTCAACAAAGGTTAATCAGTCTTGAAGCTCCGTCAACCTATGATCATCCTGACCTGCCTCGAGAAAAACATGCTGAAATTCCAAGCACATTAAATGTTAATCCATTTATAACTAAGCATTCTGATTTGGCTCAATTAACTTCTGCTGAACTTCCTTCGACAACCTTGATTGTTCATTAAAGAGCAAGCGTCCTGATACCTCACAAGATATAGCTAAGTTCCTTATTTTACAGACCTTGATATTTCAATAATCGGTAATGATCCTGGATTAATGATGACTGATTTCAGTCATGGATCAAAGAGGCGAATTCAATTCTGATGACAGTTTGATTGAAATCAGCCAGCAACTAACAAACTATCAGTCAAGTAAAGAGGTACATCATCTTCAAGACGCCTCCCTACTCCCTATATAAAATTTTAACTGTGTTACATCTAAAGATAATAGGCCGACAACAAACAAACACAACAAACAGCCTAGCCTTTGCTGACCTAGTGGTATTGCCCACCCAGTCACCTGTAAACAAATTAAATAATAAAAAAAATACTATAAGTTGATGAGGAGTTAGATATTCTGCAGATTCCAGATTATGCTGCAGTATCAAGCCAAGGTCACCATGTTATTATAATATCACAGAAGTCACATGATACTAAATTTCGAATCGATCAGAGCAGTGGAAGTTGCCCACATCCCTTCAACAACTAGAAGAAGGCTGATGATCTTCAAACAGCTGAACAGATTTTCTTGAATCATAGCAAAGAGCACTATCGATCAAGTCACCTTTCAAACAAAAAAAAAAAAAAAAAAACTAAATAAAAATCGGTTAATTCGTTTAGGAGCTACAATGCCACAGACTGACACACAGATACACACATTAAACATATAACCCCATTTTTTTTGCGTCGGGGTTAAAAATAAAGGAAAGTCTCGCAAACAACCAAACTTCCAGATGCTGTTGGAGCTGGAGTCTGGGTTGAATAGGGGAAAAAAAATTAATAAGAAAAATAAAAGGGGAAAAATTGATACAAAGTAAAGATATATGAGCGCACAAAAAGAAAACAACAGAGGAAAAAAAAGGCGAAAATAAAAAAAGAAACGGCAAAAGAAAGAACAGTTTTCGTCTTCTGATGTACAAGATAAAGATTTGAGGAAGATTGCACGCGACTTCGATGTAAAGGATATTGACCTAGTCAACTTACTGGAACCCAGAGTACCTACACCGACCGAAGAGTTCACGATAGATCCTATGGAAAATTATTAAGCCTTCGTAGAATCCCTAACTGCAACAAGAAACAAAGAAGCATAGAATGTTGTAACAATTTTAAGAATCAAGAGTACTGAAATTTGTGTTGCATGTATTCCTAAAATTCAGAAATGTGACAACAAAGTAATTTATCCAAATGTTCCAGACACATAAATCAGTGAAAGAAACCAAATAGTATACATACTAAGGCCTACAGTGTTGGGTGGTTCAAAGAGAACAATCTCGTGTTATCTTTGACCTTTGACATAACTTAAAAAAACG
This sequence comes from Medauroidea extradentata, assembly GCA_003012365.1. NCBI lineage: Eukaryota > Metazoa > Arthropoda > Insecta > Phasmatodea > Phasmatidae > Medauroidea > Medauroidea extradentata. The sequence goes on from PNEQ01113041.1 coordinate 24,026, forward strand.
TTTTATTGTTAACTAGTATCCTGCATATTAATAAAATTGAGCCAGACATTATGTGGACACAGTAAGGCTGTAGATAAAAAAAAATACCTTAGCTTTATTAAAACCATGATATACCACATGACGTATGAAGACATTACTTAAAAGCTTGATAAACAAAATTACATGATTTTTTTATTCAATTCAGTTACAAGTTTTGACTGAATACCGTAGACAATTAATCCATGAATGAAAGAAATTATTTGTTGGTCGGTGACTGGCGTAATGTTGATCGTAAATTGGGTGGAAAAAAGCCGGTGAATGGGGAAAGAAGTCGGTAAATGTGGAAGTGAGAGTTTTTGATCAGCGTTTAACATCGAGATATTCAGTATGGGGCAGCTCCAGAATGAGAGGACGAGGGAAACGGGAGATTCCCGAGAATACCCACCAATCAGCGGCATCGTCCGGCATTATTCCCCACTTGCGAAAATTCGAGGACTGGGAACCGATCCCGCCGGGAATGGAACACGGATCGCCTTGGTGGATGTCGAATGGTCTGACCATTCGGCCACCGCGGCCCCTAGTAAATGGGGAACAAGGCCGGCAAATAGGAAAAGGGGTCGGTTATTTGTGATTTTGTAACTTAAATACAAAAATTAAGAAAAATTAGTTTTAAGTAATTAAATGCTAAAATATAGTCTCCCACAGTAAAATTTAGAGGTCATACATACTATTAGATTTTATGACATTAGTTTGCTATAGATACGTGGTTTATTTATTGCAAAGTTTTTAAGTCAAATTTTAACTGGTCGGAGTTTGGTGCATTTATGCTATATAGCGCGAAGTAAGATTTACTTGGATAAGTTAACTGTAAACACAGCAATGTATGTTCCCGTTTTCAGCTAATTTAGACATTTATGACGCTGTATAATGAAAACCGTCGTCGTTTGGTTTTATTTAACTACCGCGAGGCTGTCCTTTTCTTTATCTCTTTAAGATATACAATAAAAATAATCGTGAAATATTGCCTTAGTTAACAGCTTTTCGGTTTGCTCCAACAAGTTCACCTTTGATGTAACAAACGTTAATAATTTATATGAATTTTGATATTTAACTATTTACCGTAAAATTAAGACCGCTAACACGTTCAGAAATACTTCGTAGCGTTAAGTATACAGATCATTAAAAACAAGCACAGTTTTAAAAAACTCAACTTTGTCGAGTAACCTCGCAGACAACTGTACATTGACAACTCAAACCTTCGAGAAAAAATAACCACCATACTTGTAGGATTTATGATTCAGTGTAAATAGGAGCCGATATAAAGTAAAGTGGTTGATAAGTCCATTGATATACTTAATTTTAGTAATTAGGGCCTCGGAACAAATTAAAAAGATAATTATTTAAAACTTAATGTGTTTTACGTAAAATACCGTAAGAATATTTGCAGTGGTAATTATTTTTTTAATATTTTCTTAATTTTTATGGAATATTAATATTAATGCTACATTTTTGCTGTTAAGAATTACATATATAAAAATGGGCTATTTTCTCATATTGCTGTATTCGTTTTATAAATTTCTCGTAAAATATTTTTGGCTTGAAAAAGTTTCCTTTAAAAGTGGCCTATTGAAAGTCCGTGGCTAAACTGATTTAATAAGTAGATTATATCTTTAACTATTGTGGGGAAATTTGTTTTGTCCGAGAAAATTAAAACACCAGTGCTCACTCACAAGACAAAGTTTCCCGAAAATTTTTAATAGGCTGTGTATGTGATAACACATAGCATGAAGAATGATTTACTTGGCTAAGTTAATTACACACATTCCGATGTATGTTCCCGTTTTGAACAAATTTTGTCATTTTAGACAGTGTAATATGAAGACCGCCATAGAATTGTGACATAAACTCATTAGGTATGTTTTTCTTAATTTCCCGAAAAAAAAAAAAAACTTAAAAGAAAAATGTTGAAATAACGCCGTAAGACATTTTTTTCTGCAGCAATTGCCAATTAAATTATTTATTAATATACAGAATGTTTCAAAAATTCTTTTGGAAACCTGGAGGGGCGGTTCCTTACACCAAAACAACAAAAAAAGTCCATATAAAGGTAGGTCCTGAAATCCTTGTTTTTGAGTTACTAATGAAAGTTTAGTTAAACGTATTGCAAAGTAAAAGTAATGTTGTTGAATAATGGAATTATTCATTTGTATCCTCTGTGGCGGATATGGGAATATTTGACAATATGCGACAGTGCATGATCCGAAGTGTGCACGCGTGTGAGGAAGTAAGAGGGTGACATTTAGAGCACGTACTTCTGAGTTTATGACAGTTTCACCGATGCTCACAGTAAATGTTCGAAATGACATTATCTTGCCTCCTCACACACACACGCACGCGTCGGATTATGCATTGTCGCACACTATCAAATGCTCCCACATCCATACTTGTATCCATAATATAATTCATCTGAAAACATTACTGTATTTCTACTTCTGGTTACCTTACAATACATTTAACTATTCTGTAATTGATAACTCAAAAACTAAGGATTTCCGAACCATTTTACATGTTTTTTTGTTATTATTTTGATTTAAGGAACCCACCTTCAAAGTATGTAAAAGTTCTTCTGAAACAACCTGTGTAATAGTTGAAAAATGACATGACACGAAATAGCATCATTTAGATGTCTGTAGTAGGAACTTCTCTCACAGGTCCAGGATTCCTCTCCTTAACTCGACAACTGCGGCTCAAGAGGAGAATGCCCCCTACGCCGAACAAGTATCGACTTCTTCCACCGAAACAGAAACTGTAGGGCCAAGCGACAAACCCCTTCGGCGTCGTGGAATCCTTGAGAAGGTGAGTGGTACATTCGTCAGTTAACAGCTATGTAACCGAGCGAAGTTGGCAACTGTGTTTAGAAAATACTATGAAGATCTAAAAGTTGCCACCAGCCCTGGTCACCAAGCTCTTATATCTGCGTACAGAACTTCGGCCGGTAAAACTTTATTTAAAAAACTGCTCAACATGAGTGACATCTGCTTAGTAATATAATTCAAAGTAAGTTATAAAGGTACAAATACACCAAAACATCAAGTCCATATAAACGTAGGTCCGGAAATCCTTGTTTTTTAGTTACTAATGAAAGTTTAGTTAAGCGTGTTGCAAGGTAATCAGTAGTAAAAATAATTTCATTGCTGGGTTCCATTGTAGTATTTAAATGCCCAATGTTCTTATTCCGTTATTCCCTTGGTTCCCATTTGAATTGACTAATGAGACTTGCGGTTATGACAGTGGAAAGAAAACATTCGCGAATTCAATGACCTGTACGATAGACTCATTATCCTGTGCATATTCAAGCCCAGGCCATTTGTCAGTTGGCTGCAAATTACTGGAATCACAGACAATGAACGACTAGACAGGACAATCGAGTGCAGGACGGAACATGAGAGGGTTTTATGATGACATTGCAGGTGGAAAGTTTCATATCAGTGGTCGGTGTTCTGGTAGGAGTTGCTGGTGTGACGAGCTTGCTGTTCATGCAGCTAGTTTGCTGCGTAGCATGCTGGTACCGTTTCAAAGACGACGTGGCGGCGGAGTCAATAGCGGTTACTTCCAGCTGCCATGCGGGGTCGTGGCGTTGGTAAATTCAGCTCGTAAGTACTTCGCTACACACCGCCGTTGGTAAAGTAATTTTGTTTTGTTTTGAAATACCACTTGTTCTGCATGAGCTTCGTGTATACGTAAGGCGAGCCCACGACGGGAAGACTGACGCCAGTTAAGTGTCTTGCACTTAAGAGGCGGTGAGGCAAGTGGTATAAAATTAATATCGTATGAGCAGGGTACCCGAATGCCAAGGTATATCACCCCGAACTGTACATTTACGAGTACGCGCCTGTAGATGTCTTCTCGCCCAAGAGGATGACATGAATTGAGGCACTACAATGGAGAGGCGAAGGAAACGGGAGATCCTTGAGAAAAGCTGCCCACCGACGTCATCGTACAGCACGATTTCCACATGCTAAAATCAGAGGCCCGATCCTGGCTAGGAATCGAACCCGGACCGCTTTTGTGGGAGGCGAGTGCTCTAGCCACTGAGCCAATAGCGGCCCAGGCAAGTGGTGAGCGAGCAAGGGTCGATCCCATCTGATTGTGTTCCAACACACAACACTCAAAGAGTACAGAAATTGTAATCAACACGTCTAGCTATGACTAGAGACATGCAAAATTCGCGTTATCATTTGGTAGCAGACTAAACTTCATTTTCCTATACATAACAGAGCATAATCTGCGAATCAATTGGCCACGAACTTTTGTGTGTTGTCATTTATGTGTGTTTCGTCTGTACAGAGATTGGCCTCTCTACCGTGTAAGAATCCTCCGCGGCAAGTCACGACAATATCAACCAGCGGGAGACGTCGAACGAGCCTATAGTTACTTGGAGTCTAGTCAGCTGTCAGAAAATAACGCGAATTTTGCATGTCTCTAGCTATGACTCATCCTTCATACTATCCTTATGATATCACAGGACAAGTACACAACGCTGGCACGAATATTGGTCACCTTTTTTTCGATGACTTCATTAATTGCTTTTCCCTACTCATGGGTCTATGATTAAAAAGTGTAATAAATTGAACAACCCTTGTAAAATTACTTCTGACTACATTGATTAATTTTGAGCACACGCCAATACTTAATTTTGGATTTACTCTGAGCTAAAGAACTTCTATAAATGAATCCTAAATTATTTAATTCAAATTAACTTAATATATATATAGGTCGTAAAAAGCCACCTCCTTAATACCTAGGTATGCTTGCATTTAGACGAAAACGCGTTGAACATGCTTCCCGCAGCACAAATAAACATAAGTTTGTTTTGCAACATATATTTTTACTACATTTTCCAGACATGAAGATTTTTTACTAAATCAGTTTTCACGTAAAGGAATGTCAGTCAAAATTTGTATCCTATGAAAATAAAAAGTAAATTGAAACTAAATAAGTAACACTGAAATGAGACGTCGTGGGGGTACTATAATAGATATATAAAAACAACTAAATAATTTTTAATTTTTACAAAATACGTAATGTGTGTAAAAAAAGCACTAGTTCGTGCAAATGTACAATGATAAAGATTTAAGTGACGATTATCCTTAAGGCCCTAAAGAACCAGTGCCCAAGTGCTAATAGGCCGTCAGTAATCTCCTATGTGATGGTTGGTTTAAGCTAAGAGCTTGTCGAAAGAACACCTATATTAAAGAACAGACAGGGAAATGTGGTTTGAACGTAATCAGTTTTTCGTGATTAATTCCCAAGATATTTTAGGACATATACATTTCCAAAACGGAAGTTTTAGCTTCAAAGAGCCTCAGTTTGTACGGTACCGTTCAAACAAGGCACTGTACTAAAATAGTGCATCCTCGATTAAAGATGATTGAGGAACTTCAATTTTTGGGGACGCTGAAGAAACTACTTTTATCAACGAGACTTTAAATGCACAATGACCACACAAATATTTTGCTAATAAAGTTGTGTAATATTTCGCACAATACTTTGAGATAGATTTATATTAACACAATATCGTCGAGAAGCACAGTAACTCTAGAAATAACCCAGGAATAGTAACTATACAGTCTACTTTTTCATACACACCTCCTTATTCATCAGACATTTATTCAAATGAAAATGAATTATAAGTGAATAAAACTTTAATGACTGCGTGTTATTATGCTCTACACTAATACTCGGCCTTATTGTTTGAAAAGTAGCCTACAGCCAGCTGGTCTTCTCACGCCGTACTATGACATTATCAACTTAAGCTGAATGTGGTACTAGGGTTCTAATCGATATATGTGGATGTTCAGCAACATGATCATACGCCTTCTCGCAAAACAATATATCATTACGGGGGAAGACATAACCTAACTGTAACAATTCTGAGATACATAGTAAAACTTTAGAATTTATTCTAAATAATGTAGGTCTATGTGTTAAGGGGCGCGATACATACATTTTCGCTAAAAACTTAACTGAAATCATCCGGATTTAGGAAGTGGGTAAAAAAAAAAAAAAAAGAATTTTTAGTTTTGCTAACATGAGCAAACATTAAACATGTTGCCACATTATTTCACAGTAATGTCTTGCGCGGCTGTCAATAGTACGAAACTTCAACGTCAGATAGTGTGTCCTAGAGCTGTCACTCAGGTTGCTCACAAAGTTGACAAGAACATGTTTTATAGGAATTTTCTTTATATATATATTTCTTCATATAGGCTGTGTGATGATTAATCGATGTGTTTATCACTGATAATGTACTACTCCCTCTATCTCTTCTATGTTTTTGCAGTCTCATTTCTGTTCACAGATACGTTTGAAGATTTTATTCGGGATATTAGTGAAGACAAATTCCAGGAGCTGGAAAAGTGCAGACGTAGCTTCAAACAAGCACTTTATTAATTTCTTAGACAGTGGTAGTTCTGTTATGAACACCGCTCTTTTATTAACAATCACAAACACTTTCAATCTTCAAAAATGCTTTATGTTTGTTGTATGTAAATATCAGTTACTGTATAAACTATGTAAAACACCTTGTTATTTGTTATTATTTCATTAGCTCGTAAGAATTTTACCGTTTCTGCTCAACAGTTTAGGGATTTTTGTAGTTGATTAAATTGAATTTGCGTAGCGAAAACTATATCTGTTCATTATATTCGTGCTAAGAATTACTTAAATCGCGTGTAAAATTTTTCGCATTTTCTTAAATTCATTTTTTTCTTTTAGATATTATTAAAATTTTTGCTCTGAAGTAAATTTTACTTTTCAGTAATTGTAAGTGACATACTACACACAATGTATTAAATTTTTATTTACGTATAATAGGTTAGGCAGCATCATTCACAGCAGATTTATTTTTTCTTTCTAAAGCAATTTAATTGTTTATGTATACAGCAAGTGAAAAGAAGCCAAAATTGCCTACTTAATAAAACGTACTTCGATAGTAAAAACAGTTTCTTATTTTGATCAATACATAGTCTACGTTTGCAGGATACAATTTATGCAAGAAAGAGTAAACTGCTTCGTACTGTGTGAAACGGTCATAAATAAAACGAAATAACAATTTTTTAACCGTATGTTTTACAAACGACTGCACTTAGAATGACTACTTGAATAAATGGTGAAGAATACAATTTCCGTGTGGTTCGTTAATTGCTGTTTTCGATATTACAATAAGAGTACAGTTAACTTCCTTCCCATTTTACAGACTAGCGAAATTTTAGCTTTTCTATAACAAACTGCTTTACTATAATATGTGTTGTGTTGTGTGGTGCTTAAAAAGAGTGCATTAAGTGGAGGGCACTACACTTGTACAGATGTTAAGTTTGGAAAATTGGGACGAGAACAATCTCTCTACCTAAAATATTAGATTGTAGTATTGGTGGTGAAAATGATTCACTTTCCCCCACAGCACAGAGAAAACATTTAGGCACTTTTAAAAAGTTCTAAACATAAAATAATTACTTTTAAACTAAAAAAAATATGTATTGAATTATTAAACTAACTTACAATGCATACTGGTATTTTTAATAAAGGGAACTTTTCATCAGATATTATATTTTTCTCCATCCTGTTCTGACAACACACGTGTCCGTAGTAATGAAGCTTATGTTCACTTCTTGGAAGCACGGAGATGGCAGGCGCGAACACACACCTGCAATAAATATTATATAGTTAATTAATGGTCAGCATGTATATGGTTACGAAGAACGATATTGTACCTGAAGTAACAAGAAGAAGGCAGAAGAAGAATAAATGTACATGACGTACATGAAACAGTGTAGTGAGAATAAATAATTTATTTGGAGCTGTGACAGATATTCATTTCGAGGTTTCTAGCGAGTAAAGTGTAGTTGTTGGGAGTCAAACTAGTTATATTCTCTAGAAAGTACATAGTATATATAATAATTTTATTAAGTTATGTGTTGTTATTATAAGTTTGAATTATGATTCAAAATAATTTTGATTACATTAATTACCGGATTTCAAATTGCGAACGTCAAAACGGTGTGTTACAGAAGAAACGAATAATAATGTTGATGATAATTAAGAGTTCTCAAACATTTCGTGGTCTTGGTAAAATTAAACGTTCCCTGGGATCGAAGAGGAATACAGTATTACTAGTTTGAATGATTCTTGCAATAAAAGTGATTTATAGTTAAATAAATAATTGTGGTCGCCTTTATCAGAAATAAATCAGAACCCACTGTGATTCTTGCTTCATATCAATAAACTTTCCTTGGCTGAAAAATTCTGTACAGTGTATTTCTGTAAACGCATCCACCTTCGACTTGTTACTACAGTATTTTTCCTTAAGGGCGACTTTCTGTTATACACATACAATTTTTTTTTTCGTTCGAGCAATTTCAGTAACAAGTGCGACTTGGACGAACTGAAACAAACTTCACAGTAAGTAAATTAAGAAATAACAGGCGAAGTTCTATAATGCTGAAGAGTACTGATCGTCTTTGCATGTTGAATATAACCTGGTAGCGGGAATAGTCGCGTGAGAGTTAATATTACCTGGTCTCCGATATAACAGCAGCAAACTCATTCTCGTGAAAGCACGCCTCCAACTCTTTTAAGTATGTGTGTGGTAATGTGAGCACAACGTGCAACGTGAGTGCTCGGGTCACTTTTCAATTAACTAAATGGTCACGCGACGCGCACAAATCAAACGTCGTTCGTTCATGTTGTCTTCCATAGGCGTATAGCGGGATTAGTTTTGTTGGGGCGGCACACTGCCTTCAAAACATTCGTGGAAATGTACCAACAATTATCTGTAAGCCCCAATATGAAAATATGTGTTTGTTCGTCTTCTGTAGTCTTCTATGCGTTCCTATGCCATTAATCCGATTGCGACGAAACTCCGGTGAGTTGTGCGTACGCCCACAAAGGTTTCTGCAAAAATAATAATAATAATAAAAAAATAGTATAAGGGGGAGACTATACGGCATCGTGGGACACCCAAAAATCGTAGTGAAAATTTTTTTTGTTGAGTTGTGAGACAGTTTCTGCCAAAAACAAATTGGGAAGGGGGCTGGAAATGCACAACGGGCCAGAGGGGTGAAGAACAGAGCACCCCAGAAACTGAATGGGCATTGTATCGCGTGCCGGGTCAGTTAGTTCTGCACTTATAAAAGTCAATATTTATGTCTCGAATACGTCAGGGGGTTTCGTTGCGCAATACTTTCGCTGTATGGGTTGAAGTTAAGTTAGAATCCGATGGGAAAAGAGGGGAGGAGGGAAGGAGCCACGTGCCCCTTCGAGGCTACCGGCTATGCTCTAGGCTAAGTCTTGTGTGACATACAAGTCTTGTCCGCCCTTTAAACTATCTGGTTCAAGAATGCAAAACTGAACAATCAGTCACGTATCGGACAAATTCATAACTGTGAGACTACTCCGGCTCCATGGACCTAAGAGTACAATACGAAAATGGCCAGTTTCATTTCAGATTTAAGAAAATAATTTAAAACAGATTCTAATTTAAGCGTATCGCCGCGTGCGCTGGAACTAGTGCCTCGAGTTGTAAAAAAAAAAAAAAAAAACTACATGTCCGACAGCCTGGAAAATTATTGTTGCTTATGGATGGTAGAGCAAAACTTCCCCGAAATAAATATATAGTAAAAAAAAAAAAAAAACCGTTTTGAATTCACAAAATTATTTTCATGTAACAAAAAAAAATATACATTTTATTACACGGCACAAAAATAATTCTTAGTGAACCATGAGTCGTTCCACATTACCTTTTACCAGCGTCAAACACAGTAATTATGAATCTTGTTTTTTTTTTTTTTTTTTTTTTCAGATGTTAATAACCCTGTATTTTACGATCCCCCCTCTTATTACAGAGACGCCGGTTTTTTTTCGCTCGCACTTACACACAATACTGTAACTGAGTACTGTACTACACCGGGGGATCCAGCCTAAGCCAGCTGAACGACTGCCCATAGCGCACCACTAAGGCTGGTATTCACAGTCATATTTGCGAGAAAGATGCGTGACACATGCTACACGTTGGCAGGAAACTATAAACAATTTGCGTGTTGTTTGAGCGTCGCAAGCTCCCTTAAAGTTGCGAAGGGTCCGGACCTATCCTATCCGACACGACTGCAAACTGTCCCTCAAAGGAAGACAAGAGGGCCGATAGTCGATTGGTGACCTTTCTCTTTCATTGAAAATGTGTGACCTTGTGTATTGTAGAGTTGCGTTATGAAAAATCGTCCAGCCGGGTTGCATACTTTCTCTCGATCCGCAGATTTAGGTGGAACAACCGAGCTTTGTTCAGGCAGGCTACACACCCAACTACAACGTTTACACCTAAACTGCAACTTCGCGTTTTTCTTCCCGGAAATGGTGTTTTGGTTGCTACAACCAAAGCGTTCAAGTGGCAGATGTAACTACTACTTCCACACCCGGGTGCTAACATCTTTTACACCACCTCTCCGAGGTGGTGTAATTTGGTTATAGAAATTATAAAAGTAGTTAGGTTTATAAAGAAGTAGACCTTTCAAGTTTTGAAACAGAAAGAACTGCTGATATATATTTAAAAAAAATTGTATTTAGTTTATTTAGGAAGTATGTAAAATAACATTCGTATGTGTCTTGCTATTTTTTAGTAATGTATTGAAGGTTATGTAACAAATCACTGTGATAATAAAGATTATAATATGTTATGAAATTAACTCGTAAATTTATACAGATAATTTAAGATGGAATTAAGTTTCTAGTACCTTGCCTGTTATGCAACATGTGAAATAGACACCTGCATTAAGGTTACAGAACCAAAATTAATTTTATTCAAATCGTAGTTCACCTTCTTGCGAAATATTGTGCACATTTGCTGAAATATGTGCAAGAACAGGAGGTTCATCGGATTCATCGTCTGCATGCAGCTATCCAAATGCATTTAAGTTTACCACTAACACAGAAAATAAACAAAATACTTCACTCTTTTAACTACACCAAGGCGTTCAGGCGAACTATCCTCGCTTCTTAAATCTTTGGTATTTTGGCATCTACGCCCACTACACGCGACTACAAACCTCTGGGTGTAGAGGTAGTGAAAGGTGCAGCCCACCTATACAAAGCTCCGGACTGTGTTTAATTTCAGTGCAATGTGCCCTTGCGCTTTTTTTCCTTCGTGTAGTAGTGTGGATTTTGTAAATTCGCGTCTATTACGTTGCTCTAGAAGAGTAAGTGGTTCGTGCCCTAAGCTGAAGGGGACATTTATAGGGTAAATTTGTGCCCTTGCGAATTCGAACAGAGGCATGTGCGACGTCACATCCGGGAGCACTTTTCAAGGGCTTGAGGTCTCGTAAGGATCTATGACTTCCAAATTGAACTTCAGTCCTTTGTATGTGATATGAACACTTGTTTGACCTCTATGGCAATCAAACCTAGCAAGGTGGCGCAACGGTAACACGTTGGGCTTTTCTTGTGTCAATAGTACAGAAAATAAAACCACAATCATTAATTACAGTATTTACAAGCCCTGTTTTAAAACTTTTTTTTTAAAAACAGTTCTTAAATTTTGAACCACAGTAGTCGCGCTGTCTTCACTTATTCTAAAAACGTGGTTATAAAACGTAGAAAAACTGATATTTTTAATATCTTTAACAAACGCGTAAACATTTACATGAAATTGAAAGTAGAAATCTTGAAATCATAAACGAAATCTAGGTACTAATTTTAATTAAGACAAGTCTACTGCAGTTATGTACTGTGTTTAATTAATGTTTTATAAAATAAAAACCATGTATACGGGCTAGAGTATAGAATATGTCCATATTAGTGCTTAAATATACAATTAAAATAAAAAAAATACTCACTTGCAGAAAGATAAACAGCAATATTTTACTTTCATAGATTACTGTACGTACGTTATTTATTTTTATTATTTTATTTTATTCATTTGTATTCCGTAGATCCCATATAAGAACCATTACAGTTCTGGGATATGGAACAAGTCATATTTTTCATTTCATTTATACACTCCGTATAACCCTATTACAAGTTTGTATAACAAACATTAGGGTATGAAGCCTGTAAAATTCAAATAATACATTTAATGCGAGATACACATATTGTTAATATATAATAGTTTACCAGTCAAGTGGAGTTCAAATATCTTAATACATCCAAATATAACACATATTTACAATACAACACATACATTTATGAATGAAAAAGGCAAAGCTATAGCTAGGACTACATATGAGATACAGTAACAAAGTAAAGTTAATACATATGTACAACCATACCCGTAGATTCCCCCACAGTGACACACATACTCACATAGTAACATACACACAAGCAGTAACACTCATGTACATAAATTATATAAATATACAGACAGTATTTTGATTACAAATGTAGATACAATGCAATGTAACTACAGCACTAGACAAAATTCAATATGAACAAATATGCTGACAAAATATAGGCCTATTATAACTGCCAATTGAAATAATATTAATTTTGCTATACTGTACAATACACAAGACAAAACGTGTGATAAGAATAGTAACACATGAACTATATACATAACATACAATGGATTTATAAATTTACTAGGTGCACTGATATAGTATATATTATAGTATACGTACTCTGTTTCATGTAAGTTTGGATTAATTTGACAGCAACTTATTGGCAATAATTTTTTAGTATTTTGTGATTTGTTGTACAAAGCAAGGCATTTTTAGCTCTAAAAAGGACCTAATATGTCCATTTCATTGTTTGTACTACAAAGATTGTCTTGTGTAGTGACAAAAATAACAAAATATTACAAATTATTGCCCATATGTTGCTGTCAGATTTATCTAAACTTATATGAAATGGAGTATACTATATAAACTATATACATACTGTAATATAGCCTACAATGAACTTGTGAATTTACCAAATGTGTTCAAGACTACCATCAGCATAGGCTGTCCCAAGCACTTTATACACGGCCTAAGTACATTTATGTAAAGAAAAGTTACAATTCTGTGTTGTTTGAAGCGGTTCGTAGGCAGCATTGTACACAAAAGTTTTAAAACAACTATTAACTTGTGAGAAATTCATCCACTGTGAAGAACGTCTGAGACAAAAGGAATGCTTTGAGTTTACTACAATTTTTTATTATTTCGATGGCCTAGCTCTTTCAGACTATCAGTTAGATTCTTAAATAGTATGCCTGAGCAATGCATCACGAGTCGTAGCACTATAGGCGGCGGAATATATCTGCAGACAATAATAGTATCAAAAGTACACAATATCTAAATGTAAGCTACCTACATTAAAAAATAATGAGCTTTAAATAGAGCGTAACGTTTAAATAACGCCCTGTTTTTTTTAGATGATTTTCATACTTCATTTCTTGGAAGTATAATCAAATCGTAAAGGAATATTTGGTATAATGTTGGCCACCCTGCTCGCAGCCGAGTTAGTAAACATGGCCACGACTGGTAGGGTGTTTTTAAAGCTGGCTCGTTACCCCGTCAATTCCCTGCAATTACATAGATCGTTTGTCACTTTCAGAAACCCCAAAACTTTTAGAATACTCTCCGTCGCGTGTTTATGCTTAGCCAGCGGCAGTTTAGTGTTATACGCGAAGAAAAAGTTTGGAACCGCTGGCACGGTACATGCATTTAAACCTAGGAAGGTAGGAATGAGCAACATTGTTTTTTGAGCTTACGTCCATTGTAACGTGATATTTTTGACGGTTTTGCATGAACGTGTGCCGTGGTGTTTATTAACAGTTGTGTAGCTTAACTATGCCATGTCTTCGGTTAAATTTTACTTTTGCTATGTACAAGTTGTTTCCAGTTGAATTATGTGTAATAATTTCTGCGATGTTCACCTCACGGGTTTTTATGTAACTGATTCACAAATTGAAAATTCAGCATACGTTTACTGATTCTACTGTGTTCGTACACGGCTGTTTCTTGTCACATTTATTGCATTCTATTGGTTTAACATTAACATAATACAAAATTTCGAGGAAGGCGATTGGTTGGCTAGTGAAAAACATCTATTTAGCATATTATTCTTAAGTAATGAATGAACACGGTTAGTATTACGTTGCTTAAAATGGGGGCTTGGCTTATTATTTCCATATAAGTTAGGCCTAAGTATGTTTAAGCTTGTTTGCAATTTTTCAATTTATGGTGCATCTGACCAACAGTATTTTTACAAATTTGATTTGCTATACTGCAGTAAATTTTTCGTAGGAATAGTAGTCAAAAGAATCAGGAGGATGAGAATAACAAAACGGGGTAGGTAGGCAGTCTGTGCTTAGGTCAGTGAGGGAGTGAAATTTACTTTCGGAGGTGTTAGCGCGAGATTAATTACATTTTAATATTGCAGATGTAAACACAATCATGTGTCTATGACAGTACACGTTTCATCACATCCCCTTGATCACCCCTCAAGAAATTAACTTACTGGTAAATACAAGTGAATGTCTGAGTTTTTAAAAAAGTAATAACTTATTAGGACCTATATTCCAATGTGGTGTTGCTAATTAGTTAAAAAAAGAGCAGCAGTGGTTTATTACCATCTATACCAAGAAGTTGGTATCAAATAATAAAATAAAATCTGACTGCTCTTTTTTTTTATTCCACAATACCAGTTTTAAATAGGCCCTAATACATTTTTAATAAAATGTATTTTGCCTTAAAACTCATCATACTTATGGTTCATAATTTTTGGTACCTATTGTATAGTGAAAAAGAGCTGACTGGTTTTATTTTACTGTTACTTCTTATATACCATACTAGCCTACTATTCTCTACCAATTCACTAGTAGGCTATCAAAATGCAAAATCAAACCCACTTGCTCTTTTTGATAGCATGATACCAGTTTCAAGTGTATTTTTAAGTGCCACTACCATGCCAAAAATTAAACCTATTTAGGTTTATTTCACCACACATTTGTAATAAATTATTTAAAAAGTATAAAATGTATTGTTTCACCTGCATGTTTGCCAGCAGTACAATAGTAAAATGCAGTAAAATAGCACCTTCATTTGAGGTATTCTTCAAGAGGATACAAATATAATTTTTTTGTGATATACACAAACGTATCGTTGCATAGTTACGTTGGCATCGCAAACCGTGTGATGCTACACGTAACTGTCTTCTCTTTGACAGTATCTACATAAAATTTCAGTTTAGAAAAACAGCACGCAATGTAATTTGACATTATCACTTATCATACACCACCATTAACTATTCAAAATTCTAATTGTTGCTAATATAATTGCAGTATTCCAATATTGGACATTGCATATTTTTATCCACTTAACACAAACCAAAATTAACAAGTCTTTACATAAAACACAACACGATAAGATTTAAAGCAATAAAAACAAATGTTTACCAATCAACACAGCATACGTATTAAATAACCACTAATATTCATAACACTACTTTGCATAGCATTATGTTTCCTGCATTCACTATCACTGCCTCGCCAATATATTTTCAGTTGAAATCTTAGGATCGAGGAAGCAGTCAAGTTATAGCTTGCCACCTTGAGGTTGCCGAATTGCAAGTGAAATAATAATAACTATTATTATTTTTGTCTTTGTGGGAGTCCATATCGTATCCTTTACCTTCATAGCCTATTAAAAAATTAGCGTTATGTCTCATGCCATCAGCAAACAAAAGATTAAATAATATTTCATGTAGGGTAGATACCAAATCAATTGGGCTCAAACCTTTCCCCGAGGAATCTATTTCACAAAAATAGATGCTCCAATTTCCTCTTCAAATGTAAGTAACTGGCTATGGTTGGTTGTGAGGTATGTGAATGGTGTTAACTGCCGATTTAAATATGTACATAGTGTCACATTCCTTCATCCACAGATTGTGCCACATTTAAATTTTTACATTGCAGCGTTTATTCAGAAAGGAATTATTTACTTTCCCACAAATATTTCATTGCTGTTCTAGTTTCATGCGTAGGCCTAATTGGAGTGATGCTAATACCTTGTAATTCTTGTAATTTCCTCCCTTGTATGAGCTGGTCTATAAG
The DNA here is from genome assembly GCA_003012365.1 of Medauroidea extradentata. NCBI lineage: Eukaryota > Metazoa > Arthropoda > Insecta > Phasmatodea > Phasmatidae > Medauroidea > Medauroidea extradentata. The sequence continues at coordinate 40,083 of PNEQ01113041.1, forward strand.
GTCTCTTAACATCATAGTAAGTAAACTCATCAAGGATAATGGGGAAAAATGCATTCGTCTTTTGTGGTCAGATGCAAATAATTGATTTAACTTGCTAAAAACTTACCAATGTTTTTTTGCTCTGTCGCGCCAATGTAATTTATTTTCTGGAAGATTACGAGTGATAAACTTACCTATCTTATGTGGATACACATTTTCTACTTTTGAATCATACATCTTTTAACTAGATCACCATTAGTTTGTGGACTTAATTAAATCATATAAGGCGTAAGCCCTAGCAAATATATTTACCACTACGAAGCCTGTTCTTGTTGAGACAGATGCATCTGTGTTTGTTTTCTTTAATGTTTACCGTTTGAGCAATAAATGACGTAAAGATTGTGAGTTTCTCGAAGAAAACTTCCCGTGAATTTTGAAAACTCTCTCAAGCATTTGGTTTCTTAGTGTCTTTTTCCTACACTCCTTTACCCCTATGTCATTTCATTCTAAATTAGATTCAATGTCTCAGTAAGTTACCTGTTTCCATAAAAAGTTAGCCTACCTTTGATTGTTTTTGAGACAGTCTACATCCAGCATTTACTTTTTCTTTCTTACACATTAGGCCTACTTGACATTGTTTGATAGACATGTGTGCCACACACTTGCATGACAAACTTTGTGAAAATGAATCACCAGGGGGCGTAGATAATGTCTTCTTCGGGGGGGGGGGGGGGTCATTGCACATACCATGTCTAGACTAGGCCCTACTTACTTACATCAGATATAAGTAAGTAATTACTAAATTTGGAGGCAACATTTAAAGGCCTTAAAATTAATTTAAAATCTAAGATATAACACGTTAGTGTACGTAAGAGATATATGCTAAAATGCAAAATGAGTACTGAAACTATTTGGAATTATTTTTTTTATTAGCCTGTCCTATTTCGTGTATAAGTTTCTGTTCTTAAGAGTGTTTGGTAGATAAATAAATGCTGAAAACATCAATTGATTCCTACACTTTTTTCGAAGCCAATTTGGATCAAATACTCAATGACAATCATAGGTAGGCCCTAATTGTATTTGCCAACTTTATGAGTAAATATTTATCCAAAATTACTAATTCTTTACGCAGGATCTCTTGCGCCACAGTTAAATGCACGAAGTTCCGGCGTCAGAGATTGTGCCTCAGAAGTTCGTAACACTGGAAACAATTTTGTTTTAAAACGTTGGCTAAAACTATTGTCTAGGATTGCTATTGTTTAGTTAAATTGGCTTCAAGAAACCTACAGTTATAGATTAATGTTTTTAGCGTTAAATTATGTACCATGCCCCTTAAGGAGCATCCTACCTCAGCGCTGTAGTGGCAGCAAGGATGGTGGGGCTGTAAGGCTCTATATTTTAATTATATCAGGTCGGACGCAGTAATTTGTTACAATTTCGCTTTCGTATTTTCTGCACTGATAAATGGAAAATACTGCTCAAGAAATAAAAAAATGTACGAAAGAACATTTTTTTGTAAGTTAAGGAATGAATTTACTTATTTGCTGACAATTTTTAAGATATTGTAAGAGGGCTGTAAGATCCTTAAGCACTATTGGATGCACATAGACAAAAAAAGCCATGTAGCATATATGTAGGTCCAAAAGTGACTGAACCTCATGAGTATGATTTAACATATACTCAATCATTGTTCCTGCAAGGTCTCTAAGATAAACACAGACACCACACTTAAGGTTATTCAAGAGGGTAAACGGTTAAATGTTATATTTGTATGAAATTGTATTAGTTGTGTAGATGTTATTTGTAACTACATTATCCTCTTATAAAATTTTTTTAACTTACAAACTTAGTATTTGCACAATGACATGTCAAAATGAAAAGTTGCATGTTACGAGTTTGTACACTCCACAAAAACCGATAGACATGCTGAAATTAAATTATTTGCACTCAAATTAGATGACGCAGGGTAGAGTTTAGAAGTTGTGAAAGCATAAAATTTTACATTTTTACAGTGTTAAAAAATGGCTGAAAATATGGTAAAAATATTTGATTTTTGGCAACTTTTTAAAATTGCAAAAATTTATTATTTTGTGTTTTCATTATTTTTAAGCTTTACGCCATGATGTCTAATTTGAGAGTAAATTATTTAATTTCTGTATGTCCATTGGTTTTCATGGGGCATATGAATTCATGACGTGCAAATTTTAATTTTGACATGTTGTTTTGCGAATACTTTGCAAGTTAAATTTTTTTTTCATACGAAGATAGGTTAGTCACAAATAACTTCTACGAAACTCACACTATGTGTTAAATTTTACATTTTACCCTTTTGAATTACCTTAAGGAGTTTCTTTTTCCTAGTTGTTGAACTGCACTGCAGTAGGTTATAAATACGAGTTTATTTAGAGATTTACTATGAATTTTCTCGGCATACTGTCAAAAAAAATGTGCATTGGAATTACTATTGTTGAGCCCTTCAACATGCCAATTAACACCTTTTTTGCACAATCATATCACAAATTCTACTGCTCAAATTGATACAAAATTATATTTGAATTCGTCAGTGAACACTGGTTCATACTTTCCAGCGTTAAAAATAACAGGATCACTGCTTATAGTCCTATAGTTATAGTGGTACAATGGAAACACTATGCGCCAGTTTAGCACCTTGTCTCGTACAGGCAGTGTGACACCAGGCGTGCGTGTCTCAGTAGCTCTTATTGCTTCCTCGTATCTGAGTTTCTAACACACAAAGCAGCTCGAGGCAAGTGGTGTCCTGAACATTCTCAATCTCTACACTGCATGAACTTGTAACTAGAGAGGGTGAAATTCACGAAAATATTTGAGCTTGTTTAGTCTACAGAACACTGTAGTGATTCTATAGTTTATTTAATGGGATATGTTTTTTTTTTCTGTAATATATTTTAAGCAGCATTTACACAACACAAGAAATGTATAAAACTTGCGCAAGATGGTGACCTTAAAAGTCTCAAACGAAATCTCATGTGAAAATTTCTCATGCAATGTGCATTTGGAAAGGGTGAATGGGAGAGCTTTTTGGTCATTGCTTCACATCGAGGTCTTCAGTGCTGGTGAGAGGTGATATGAGGTGAGTATGAAGCGGTGCCGGAATGAAAGGGCGGTGGAAACGGGAGATCCCAGAGAAAACCAGCCAACCAACGGCATCGTTCGGCATGACTCCCATCTGTGAAAATCCAGGGACCCACCCCGGATCGCTTTGGTAGGAGGCGAGAGGTCTGACGCCTCGATCACCTTGGCCCCATCTGGAATAATATGACGAATTAGAACGCATCTGATATTTCGGTGCGAGCTTCCACAACTTGTATTGAATAAATATATATTGGTGCAAAGTGTTTTCGAATAGCATTGTTTTGATATTTTAGCATGAGAGTTAACATTAAAATGTTTGCTGATTCTTGTTGGCCCAGTGAAATGGGATAAACATATTCTCAATCCAACGATAGCCTACAGCTGAAGAAACATCATTTAACTTAGGAAACATTCAAGTTTTCCTGTGATTTTTCACTCTCTCTATTCTTATCACACATGTATATATGTGATTCGGGATAAAGTGAGCACTCAAAAATGCCCTGATTTTTTTTCTATTATCCGCCAGTTTTTATCTTTCCACTGAATGGAAACATATAACATTGCCACATGCGTTTATTTACATAGGCTCGTACAGTGTTTACATTTACATTACACTGTTCCGATAAATGTTATCTGCAACATCTACTCATTAAATGAACGGGCGCTGTATATATGCTATACTCAATAGTAATATTAGATATAAATACCTGCGAGTTAACGTTTTATGACACTGTTTTCTCTTCATAGACTCTAATTGGTTACGACACACACTGTTGTTACTTATCTTGTAAATGCAAGCATAGTATATTAATTTGTAATTCAAAACTGCCACTATAAACACACACGACACACGCAATTCAAGATTTCAAGTTCTGTTCAGCATATTGCCATGAACGACGACGACGCAATAAAAAAAAACAATATATAACAAACGTATTTTCTTAATGTGTGGAACAGAAAAATAAATGTTATTTCTATTTCCACATGCTCAGGCTGGCGATCGTATAACATAACAGATTAGCAATGATATTCAAAAGTATTAGAAGTAACTGTTTATGAATGTGTTCACCAGAAACCCATATTTATTACACATCGGTTAAACACACTCCTGACTCAACTCGCTTTCAAGCGAGCGAAACAAAGCCGAAGTGGCGAAAACCTAACTCTGATGCCACCTGTCGGAGGTATTTGGACTACGCCTGTGGCGCGAGCATTAGTGGCAGTGTATCAACGGCTGTTTTGAATTCAGCGGACGGATGATGCATCACTTCGTGATGGCGCTAATCAAGTAAAATTACACAGTCAATAGGTATGTCAATAAGAGCGTAATTAATATTTTAAAACATATGGTCGATTATATCTTATGCTCTTTCACTAATGCTGTATTCAAAAAAGAAAATACACGGAACTATATGCAATGATTCGCTACCAACCATACAAACAGTAATGTAGCTATTGTTAATGTTGACTAATATGCAGTAACGACTAGTGATTTTTTTCAAAGGTTAAATCTTTAGTGCTCACTTTATTCCGAATGACGTATAGACTATTAATAGTAAAGTAAGTGTGCTACTTAACTGTGGTTTTCTGCTCTATAGAACAATGCCCAATATTACATTTGAACATATTCTTCTCACTTTTTTTACTAGTTGACTAAACACCCATACATCACAAAAACAATCGTTCAACTGTGAGGAGCGAGGACTAGGAGAAAGCGACACTGTATTTTATGGTGAAGAGGGTGAGAAAAGGAGGGTACGGTCATCTTGCAGCCTTGGTTCGGCAGACAGGCAGACACATTGCATTTTTTTATAATAGGTGAAGCTTTTTTGGACCAGAAAAAGAATTGTGCTATTTTGTTGGTGCTAAGTGAAATGTGAATTCGTGAATGTGTATTTGTAATACACAGTTTAATTTAGTAAATTTTTTGGGATTCTGGGAGGTTTTGACCCCCTGATCCTCCCAGTATCTACACCCTGATTGTAACTATGAGTGAATGCATTAACTATTGAATCTACATCCTCACATTTCGTAGAAGTATCTGACTAAGCACAACTCAAAGCTATGTACAGAGAACATTTTCAAAGTAGCTGTCTTGCAACACTCAAGGGCCATCATATTCCCTTCATTAGTTATCATAAAACTACACATGATCGAAATGCACTTGTAAACCGTACAACAGCACGCTGCAGTGTTGATGGTGTTGTGCAGACAGGAAAAACGGTTTATCTTCTAAACTGGAAATTATTTTAGGATCACATTTTGGGTAATGGAGACAGTAATATTTTCATAGTATTTATTTACTGAGCTATCCATAGATTATATTTACTTATCTTGTGGGTTTTAGTTCTTTTAAGTTTACTGTACATGTTTCCGTAGTGGTGCTGCATTTTTGACATCTGCAACGAGTGTAGAGCTGTGCAGCGTTGTTATTGACTGTTCACGATAAAGTGAGCACTGCATAAATTTTTCTTTCAGCTATTTTGCACTTCTATTTTCAATACGAAAACTACCATGAATTTGAAAACCAATGTAAACTGTTCACCACGCTGAAAATTAATCACATTTGGCCAGAATTCAATACAGTTTTTGGTTATTAAAATTGTTGAGGAATGATTTTAAAAAAGTGTTGTAGGTCTACTCAAAAATTAGTTTGAAAACCATGATACATAACTTTATTCAGGCATACTTGAGACTGATATGCAGCCAGAAAAACTAAAGGATTTTAAAAGAGAGGGGTAGGTCTATGATATCCTGTAGTTTAGCTGCAAAGATTAGTATTACATTGACTATAATTTAATTAATAGCAAGTTTAGTAAGTAGGCTATACAGTTGTGGTGGTGCAGTTGTAAGACACTGGACTCAACATTGAGAAAGAACCTATCTCTATTCCTGGTCCGGTCGTCTTGAGGTTGGTTTTCCGTAGTTTGTAATGAAACACTCCAGAGGAAAACCAGGATTCTTTCTAACTAAAGGCCATGGTCAATTCCTCCCTCATTTCCTGTTAGTTCCATCTATTATTACCTCCCTGTTGATGAGATATTAAGCCAAAATACTTACCTTAAGGAAGATAACTTAAATCTTTAATAAATATTCAGATCAATCCAGTGTTAATTGGTCACAGTTATGCAAAAAGGAACCAACCCACAAAGTAATTTTATTTTTACGTACTTGTACCAAAGAGAAGGAGAAGGTCCAAAGTTTGTCCTAGAAAAAAAAAAACCAAGCATTAGGCTTAAATCATAATATTTCTAGGATAAAAAGAGCCTAGAAAAAGCTGTTTATTATACAAGGTTTAGATGCACACAGACTTTGACCTTAAATATATTGCAGTGTCAGTGAACTGAGGGTTGGTTACTTTTTGCATAACTACTTTCAATTTTCGTCCATGTTTACTTGTATAGCATAGCGGCATGGGGGTGTTGCTAATTACTTGTGTCTATTAGAACAGCTTTTACATGTTGGGCCTACCATATTGAATTTTGTACAGTACTGTATCTCTCATGAAAACTGTCATTTATGAATTTGAAAATTCCATTCTGTGTAGGGCCTATTATAAAATATTCATAGTTTATTCCACTAGTGGCTGAAACAGCAGTGTACACTGGTAGAGGCAGTTATCGAACATCATGTTGACGCTTGTGTTTCAAAATTTTCAGTTAAGATTCGTGGGATGAATATGATTATATAGAATAACTACTATACAATAAGCCCGGTGTGTTTTGTGAGATATTTGTCACTGTTTGAATTATTGCTAAGTTAAGGGCTGTGGTTGGCGCCTCCCACCAAGGTATTCCGAGTTCAGTTCCCAGTGAGATCATTCCCAGGATTTTCACATGATGATGCTGGTCGGTGGGTTTCTTTACTGGGGGTCTCCTGTTTCCACCAGTCTTTTTAATTCCAATTGTAGGACCTCTTCTCATGTCATCCTTCGGCACTTGCCTAGGAGCGCCTGTTTGTGTGTTTTGCGTTCGTGGCGCCATACCCTTACCCTCAGGTATGGTACCTACCCTTCTCATACATTATTTATTGACAGGTTTTGTGAGGGAGTATTATGTCTAATGCATGTTGTATTTGTAGTACCAGTACTTATTTGACTATATTGACAGGTAATTAAACGTAAATTATGTTAGTATGAGTTTTTAATACATGAATATTTGTACTTCTGCTACCTGATTTTTATTACACATGCTAATAGATGCTGAGATCAGTTTATTGTTATTCAGGTTGTAATGCAGTAGAGAACTTAGTGAGTGGGGATGGCACCAAGACTAGAATTTGCATATTTTTATTGTGTCACAGTGTTTCAGCCAGTCGAGAGATGTAAGGTGTCAGCGTCTTGTGAAAGGAATCGCTACAAAATTTTTAAAAAATTAACTGGCGTTGTACTGAGGAATGGTGAGGTAGATGTTAAATTACAAACAGAAGGAATTGAGTAAATTTCTGAAACAATTTGATGATAATTGAGTTTAATGCAAAAGTTGTTCACATCCATTTATGAAATACAGAGATTTTACATAATTTACTATGAATTTATGTATTCATTCCAAGCAGGGGTGGTGCAGAATTTGAGGGGGGAGGGGATGGCAGGAAGACACTAATCATACATATTTGTCCCTACTTTAAGTTTAATACCTACATTAAATAATGTACTGGTAGTTGGAAATCCAGATATATATTGGAACATGAAAGGTATAAATGAATATTATTGTCAACTTTTGGGTCTCACGAGACTATTAAGTAAAAAGCTAAACCATTCTTAACTTTGGAGTTTGGTGTGCTTGAATTCCCAAATTTTTGTTAAACCATCGAAAGGGTCATCCACATTTCTTAAGTATGCACAGACCAGATCTTATTTCCAAAGTATAATTTCATTCGGAACTTGCCCACTTATTGAAATAGATCGTAAATATTTTAACAAACATACTATCCCAGAGAAAAGCTAATAAATATGCAATAGTCGTTCAAGGGATGCAGCCAGGAGAAATGGTGGTCTGGGGTTAACTCCTCACTCATTAGTCTTGAAGAAATATTACAAACTGAAAAGCAATTTTTATCTGAAACATTAACCGGCAGTATATTCAAAGTATGTAAGTTATGAGGAAATTGCTTAAATACCACTATTTTGCACCTTCAAATTCAAATTTTCTTGAGAGACCCTATGTTTTAAAGGAGTGAATAGAGTGTGTGTATCAAATATCCAATTTGGAACCACGCTTCCTTACACAAATTCTAATTATGCTACATAGTCACTTGCTAAAGGTTTAATACTGTGTTATAGACCTATTTCAAGTTTTTATTTTGCTCATGAGGTTGATATTAACTTTATTAAGGTGTAAAAATTGTTGAAATAGGGGGGTCTGTATTACATGCAACACAGAAGGCTGAACACTAAGTTCATGAAAAAGAAGATAAATTTTTATGTTTAAGGTCAAGTAACTGGTCAGAATGAGTTTACAGTTCCCAGAAACATAATTTATTACATTTCCGCTCCGTTCAAGTTCTTGTGACACTTTTGCTAGAAACAATGAATGGTAGTTAGGCCTACATTAAATTTTGAACAATGTAAATTGTTGCCTGGGGCTATATGTACCTCATGTGATCGCATAGCAGCAATAAAACATAAATATTGGTTTATCCTCTTTATCACCATGTTGCACTTGTAAAACAGAAACCAAGGACGTAATCTAGGGCAACTAATAAAGTTGAACCTCCAACCCGCCCCCGCCCCCTGCAGAAGAATAAAATTCTGTCATCCCCAATTCGAAATAAAGTATCACTGCTGTTGCAGAGTTCACGAACCATTTAGTTGCAGCCAGAAACAGTGTCTTGGTACAGAGGATAAATATGAAATAAGTTGAGGAGGGAATTGTGAACATCCTTCACTTTTGTTGTGTATGTATATACCTGGAATGAAATTGTAGATAATACACTATGCTGTATATTTGGTCGAATGTACAGTATATTTCTCATACATCAATTTTAAGGTAGATAGACCTATGTAACTTAATGAAATGTGATCCTTCTCATAATAAATCAAAACCTTTATTGTTTGGAATTTTTTGCTACATGCTTTTGTAGATGGTCCAGAATAAAGTAAGCACTTTTGAACAGTTGTCAGAAAAAAAATCACTGCCTGTTACTGCAATACTTTTCAACATATGCAATGGTTAACATATGGTTTGGATGATTGGCAGAAAATTGCCTACCCAATGTATTTCCACATATTGTCTTGGTGTAAATAAAACAAACCTAATTCGTAATCAAATGAAATGTAACTTACATGTTGTACTTTGTATAATTTTTGGACTGTTTTTTGATAACCCATTTAAGCTCCTAACAACCACACAATTTAACTTACTTTGTGCATATAAAAAATTGACTGCTCTGCAATGTGCCTGGTTTGTAATTCATTGAAAAATGGCATAAGTTAGTTCATAATTTCACAAAGATATTTTTATGTAATTTTTGTTAGGAAAATAGTACGCCTGGAAGAAAGAAGGAAAAATTATGTTTTACGGGTTTGTGGTGTCATCCAAGAGGGGGGCGAATGACTTCATCTATGATCCCAACATAATCCACAAATCTGCAATCCCCTGCCTTTTTATCAGAAATACATTTTCGTACCACATCTTATGGATATCATCATTAAAATAATATGACTGAAAATTTTACATTTTGATGTTTGATATTAGGCGTATAGGTATTGAAGAACCTGAGTTAAATAGTCAGTCTGTGTATATTTGTATATATTTATTTGAAGTGAATTAAATAATGTAGATTCCTTATTGGGAATGACTGGAAATTTATTTATTTATTTGTTTTATAACGTACAAATTCAGCCTCAGGCTGGTTTACAATTGGTACGTAGTTGAAACTATTCACACTAATGAACAAATATTAATTATGAATATTACAATATTATTACAAAAGAATTGCATTAAACTTATGATTGTAAGCATTACAAGGTTTTAAAATATAATTGTAACATTACATTGAACAAATAATTACTAAAATGGCAATATTTTGAGTAAAACAGACAAATACTAAACTAAAAATAAGGGGGGAAAATGTCATTAACTGGAAATTACAAATGTCACCATATCATTTTTGGCATCTTGTACAAATTAAATTGACTACTCGGGCTTGAATGCAACATCTCACATTATAAAATATAATGAGAAATACGTACTCAGGCCTGATATATCTTGGACTTTGTGGGCCAACCACATGATTCCCAACTGTATAGCTTCAAAGATATATCTAGATTAGGTGTTGTATGGTAACTTGATACTTTTTGGAAGTCCTGCTTCTAGCTTGAATTTATTTTCCTTCCTGCCTAAAGCCAACAACAACATTGCCATGTGGAAAATACATTTGACTGCTACACTGCAAGAATTTTAATCATTGATTGAATAGTTTTGCATTAAAAAGCCATTACCCTGTAGTTAGGAGCCTAATTATTGTAATAATGAAAATAAACAATAAAAAATGTTCGTGGCAAATTTTTAAAAATAAATTATACAAAAATCATGCCAGACTTGAGTCAACATACATACTAATGTTCCTGAAGTATACTATGAATGCTTAACTATAAAAATTTACCCATTATAAGAACTAACAAATTAGTTAATACGACAAAAAGAATACAGGTACCTATACAAGATGTGATCATGGTGGTCCTGTAAATATTTTTCAGGTGATTCCACACATTCTTCAAGAAAGTAAAGTGAAAATTTGCACCACAAAAAGTTGGAGCATCAAATTTTTGTGTAAGCGGTCATAAATGGACTAAGTACTTGTGTGCTAGTCAACAGAAAACAAGGAAAAATTGAATCTCAAAGGTTGTGTTAAGCAAATTGTATGGAGGAGGGTAGATAACAAAATCAACTAAATAGACTTTTACTTATACTGGCAAATTTTTATAGCACATGTTGCCTTATGTTAGAAAAAAATTTATGTAGGCTATATTATACAACAGATGGTGTTAATAAATTTACCATAACTAAACTTTATCATTGTTACTATGTAATATTACTTACCATGAATTAAAAGTGTTGACGTTTTCATACAAAAATAATAATGATAAAATTGGTAGTTGCACAATTTACTTTGGCATCTACCATTCCTAACCTAGGAAGCACTGCAAATTACATTTTTACATATTCAATGTCCAAGTATTTTCCTCATATTTCACTACATACGATGTATATATATGTGTGTATAAAACATACATGCACACATGCCTAATATTGAGTCCACGTAACCAAAACAACTGCAAAAATTAGTCAGTTATAGTGTTGGTGTAAAAAATTAATGAACTCGGAATAACTTAATATTGTGGTTGTGTTAACATAGAAATAAATAGGTGATAGACCCACCCAAATTACAAAGATATGTTTTTAGGCTTTGAATGGGCTATATATATAACAACTGTATTAAGGTGTGTCACGTGTCAATTGTCCACTCACCTTTCAATGGTCGATGGTGCTAAGTTCTGAAGTTCTTAATTAATTCCATTACATTACCTTGATTCATTTAATCTCTACCCATTAATATTGCAATGTTTAGTCTGATAATAAATAATATGTCAGAAGCAACTTAGGAAAGTTATTGTTACTAAACAAACTCTTGGCGCACATGTGTAAGTAAACAGAGCAAGGTGAAATATGATACAGTTTGTAATATCTAATTTACTGTAGTTTGTTTGACTTAGTTAAGTAATTATAAATTGTAAATATCATCACAGTTTTTGAAATTAGGCTTACAAAATGTTTGTAGCCTACTGTATAACCACACAGCTACGTGAATTAAACAGCTGCAGAAACCTGCCAACCTAAAGAGAAAATGAGTTCTTTAAAAACCACGCCATATCGCTATTGTTAGTGATTGTTTTCAACAGTTTGATTCTAAGAGTATCAACTTAAAGTCGTGAGCCCATTTACTCATGACAATTCATTCCTCTAGGGTGTAACTTGTCTTGTGTCCCATAATTTTCCATTTCTTAAATGTTTTGTTGAAGTAACATATTGCATGTCTATCTGTTGTCCATTCCGAGGGTTGTAATGGGACTTTTGATACATCCTGTAGAATCTTAAATCACTATGCATTGTCTGTATGGTAATAATAGTTGCCAAAAAAGTCCTAACTTTGTGAAGCTCGGACAAGAGAACTGCAGAGAAAACTTAAATCACTAATTTATTCCTGGGGGTTTTGGTGATGACATGGAAAATTATAATGCTGTCACCAAAATTATGCACCACTTCAATGTGTCTAATATTAAGACAGAGAAAAATGTTCCTATATTTTCATCTGTCGTAGGATAGACTGAAGAAAATGCACAATGATCTGTAAACAGGTTGAAATAGGTAGATTCTCTTAGGCAGGGTGATGTCTAATGGTTGGGTTCAGTTAAGTTGTAAGTACTTGTCTGTATATAAGGCACACTGGTGTACCATGTATCCTTCAGTATGAACCATAAAAGTAGAAATTGAGAAATTTTTCTTTTGGTGTGGATTGTAATGAGCTAGGTGCTATGGTGATCATTCCTACACACCCTACCAGCATATATTCTCATGTGCCATTCTCAGGACATTGATTTGGAAGTTGGTACCGCTAGTGGAAAGTCAGTGTTATTAACTTCTTTTAGTGGTACCGCTGCACTTCCTGATATGTGTGATGATGACTGTTGGATAGGCAGCTTGTAGTTGAGTCACATAGAGATATGAAATTATGAAGTACTGTCAAAGGGTTACAGTCTGTTTACTCTATGAATATTCAAGATACACCATTTTATCTTTTCTTGGTAGCTGAAGGATCTTTCAAGAAATTGCATCACAGCTGTATAAGGGTGATTTTACCAAAGCTCGGGGAGTTTTTGGGAACCCCAAGTTCAGACAGTTCATGAGTGGATTGATGCGTGCAGAGCAACATCTGTGACAGCAGGAAACAAAAAACTACTGTACGTTGGGAACGCCTGGTGGAGGACATTCAGGGGGAGGCCAGTGGCAAATAATATTGTGCAATGAAGAATCAGATGACAGGGCTAAAGAGAGACTTGTGGGCTTCTGAAGAGAGACTAATGTATACAGGAGGACTGTATTAGTAACAGACATTATGTATTGTAGTGACATTTGGTTGTGTAAATACATACCTATATATAGCAAGAGTCAATTTATATTAGTGTTTTTGAACCCTTCAGACAATGGGTCAGTATTGTCAACTGAATCTTTTTTATTATATATAAGCACACCATTGCGAGCCATTGTTGCAAGTTGCAGAAAAACCCACAGTAAAAAAAAAGAAAGGAAAGCTAGTACATATTAGCTGTTGTCAACAAATGTATAACATAAGTACGATTCCGGAAAGGAATATAGTTGTACGGTATCCAGAAAGATGACACGTAAACAAAAAGTGGTACAAAGATGAAATTAATTAATTGTGGGATGGCATGTAGTCACATACAATGAAATTTTGTTGTATATGAGACGTTGTGTATGTTAAGGCTCAGTTTGTCGCCATATTGAATTTTATTATTTTTGCCCATTATGGAATTCTAAGAAGAAAAATGTTAAATATGCGATTATACCTCAAAGTCCATTTACATTTCGCTACATTATAGACCTTGCAATTTAGCTACTAACATATAATTATGCCGCAATGTGTGTGGCAAATTTTTTATATCCATAATTTGCCCGACAAATTGCGACCTAACTATACATTACTAGCTCTATTGCCACGCTTGTATTGTAGCTCAAGGTAAAGAGAATTTGCGGTATATAGTCGCCAATTTAACAATTTTCTTCTCAGAATTTAAAAAAAAAACCGAAAAATAATAAAATTCAATATGGTGAATGAAACCGATCCTTAAGTAATGGATGTTTTAGATGGTTTGGGATAAAGAAAGCACTTTTGAAACCCTAGTTACTTTTTTTCTTACAGATCCTGTTACTTCTTAATACAAACAGTTCATTTTAAGTAACAATCACAGTACAGTATGTGGATTGTATGGTACTCAAGTTAGTGTCTGAGGTCACAAACAATATATATACATATATATATATCTTTTTTTTAAAGCTATTATTTTAACTGCTCACTTCATCGCGAATAACCTATAATGTGTAGGGAGTTGCTTGAAATGATATTTAAGGAGCCTTCCTACGTGCGCTTCAAATGCATTGCAGCAAGTTACACTTTAAACTATGTTGCTATAGTTTTAAAAAATTGGCACGATATTAGAAACCTCATTTTCGGGTCACTCACAAAGTGGCCAAAAACTGCTTTTCCAGACTGCCGTATCTGGAAAAATAGCAACCGGATTCGAAAAACACAACTATATAAACAAGCATTAGACTTTGAACTATGCTCTCTGTAAATAAAATACTGTGGTGACTGCTTAAGTCCCATAGGAAAAAGGATAATAGTGAAGCACTACACGCCAGCTGAGTGGCTTGCACAGAGAGGTGATAATGCATTACATACGTCTGTCAACGACACTCTTACTGCTCCTGCTTCACATACATACACAGACTAACTAGAGAGGCCCGTTACAGAAGAAAGTTAACAATGAAATTTTATTTAAATTAAAATTAAGCTTATGTCATTTGTCCCTTTATTATAATGTTGATTATACCACTATATTAAGAAAGACATTTAATATTTCCATGTGAATGTATTATATTCTATCTACAATAGTTAACGGGTATTTCAGGCCATAGGATATGAATGCCAGTTTGTCCAGTTGCACAATTTATCTTTGGTAATTTAAACTATTGCATAAATCAACAATAGGGTTTAAGAGCTCACATAGTTACAGTATGTTAAAGGATAAGCCAATGTACAATGTAGTAGGTCAATATCAACTCGGTCCTTAGCCTTTTATATTATACAGTTGTCGTATCAGTGTATCTGAGTAATAGTGGTTTGAAATTGTATGTTTTCAGTGAAACTCAGAAGTTTGTGTGTTCTTTTAAATTTATTTTTGGGGATTTAGAAAATACCATATAATTTGAATACTCCAGATGTTCATTTTAACTATTTGAAAGTTAAGTGAATGAAATGTGTGGTGCAAACTTACCCAGCATGAGTCTGCGTGTTGCCTACGAGATTAAAAGAATACTTGTGCAAAAATATTGCTATTGTGTCACAGTATGGTTGCAAATGTGTATTTCTAAAATGTCCACAGTGTTCAGTTATTTACACTGTAAATTTGCGTGCAGGTGAATGTTGGTTCTGTACTTAATCTGAATTTTTGACAAAGTAATTGATGAAAGAGAATAATAAACACATTAGTATATTCTATATTTAACTTTCAGTGCCATTTTTTCTGTTTTTTTATCACTACATATTTAGATTATAACATATTGCCTCCTCTACCCACCACCCCTACAAGGTATGTTTTCTGTTGGGATGTGAGGTTAGGTTAGGTTGGCAACAGGAAGCAGTGATTTCGGGGATACAAACATGGTGGCAGCGGCGGTCGTATCGCGGGTAACAAAACAGCAGTTGTGCGAGGAAACAAGTCAGTGATGGGAAAATGAAGTAGTGAAACATAGTTAATATATTATACAGCATATGACATGATAATAAACCACCTCCGAATCGCGCAATCGCGTCTGTAAACAACGCAAAGCTCGGCAGTGCGCGCCAACATGGCCCACAACTTTACCGTGTCCGTCGCCGTTGTGCAAAGACGGCAATATAGCAGAAAACTGGAAGATTTTTAAAAGACAATATGAAGATTATGCATTAGCGACAGGAATCATCAAGCAAGTAAGCAATATTCAGGTTGTGACATTTTGCAACATACTGGGTGTAGAAGGGATGAAAACCTACAACAGTTTAAACCTCACAACAGATCAATCAGACTAGGTTGAAAATTATAATTAAAGAACTGGATAAAGTGCTAAAACCGGAAACAAATGTCATTTACGAGCGGTTCTTGTTTGGATCTACACAAACAGAATCGGTAGCAGAATATGTAGAGAAACTCAAAAATCAGGTGGCAACATGTGAATTTGGTGAACTGGCAAACAAATTAATTAGAGATAGGCTAGTGTTAGGAGTGTGGTGTAACAGTCTAAGAATAAAACAGTTGTCAGACAAGAACCTAACCTTAGAATTGACTATCAATGTAGCGCGAGCACACGAACTGACTGAAAAGCAAGTGCAACACCTAACTGAGTGCCAAGAACAGTACAAGCCAACTGAAGTTGTTGTTCACACAGTTCGGAACCATAGGCCTACTTCGTCCCAAGGCTCAAGACGGCAAAGGATGAGAGGAAGCCAAGAGGAAGGAAAATCAGCAAAAGAAAACTCAGCACAGAGTTGCATCTATTGCGGGAGAGGGCATCAAAGAGGGAAGCAATTCTGCCCAGCATCGGGCAAAGAATGCAGTTACTGCAAGAAAGTTGGTCATTTTGCTAAAGTTTGTCGAACCTGGCTACGAGAAAAGGAACATGAGTCACGAAACAGACATCCGGTTCATCTCATACAAGAACAGAACTTCACCACAGAAGACATGTATGATGATGAAACTATGTATACCATAAGCGAGTGCAAATCAGATGAACATGTAAACCAGCTCAAAACTAAGGCAGTTAATAAACAAAAACTATACACTACGCTACAGTTTCTTAGGACAGTAATATGTCAAATAGATAGTGGCGCCACTTGCAATGTTATGAGCATGCAAGATGTACTGAAAATTACAAGGAAAGTAAACCCAACATTAGACAAATCCAACACAGTGCTCAAATGCTATGCAGACACGCAAATTACACCATTAGAGAAAAAAACATTGCAGTGCACATATGGAGGTCAGAAATACAAAGTCACTTTCCAGATTGTAGACCTAGATCGAATACCAATAATTGGAGCCAATGACAGTATCAGAATAGGCTTAATACAAGTGCATGCAACATTGTGTGAAGTGGAAGGTTATGAAAAAACAGTAAGTTAACGCAGTGAATGTACGAACAGTTCCATTAGTACCAGGCAAATTGACCGAAAAAGACATAAGACAAGAATTTAAAGATACATTTCAGGGTCTAGAAAAAATACCAGGAGAAGTACAGCTGGAAGTGAGAGAAGACGCCAAACCACAGCAAGATCCACCCCGCCGCGTACCATTACCACTGAAGAAAGGGCTCAAAACAGTCATACAACAGCTGGAACAACAAGACATCATAACACAAGTGACTGAACCAACAGAATGGGTAAGTAGCATGGTAGTTGTGCAACAAAACAACCCATTGGGGCAAGCCAAAATCAGAATTTATTTAGACCCACAAAAATTAAACGAAGTTGTGAAGAGAGCACCTTACCCAGTACCGGTACTTGATCAAATTCTACCAGAACTGACACAGGCGAAAGTTTTCAGTCTGCTAGATACCAAGGATGGCTATTGGCAAATAAAACTAACAGAAGAAAGTAGTAAACTCACCACATTTCATACACCACATGGCAGATACCGCTGGCGAAGGTTACCATTTGGCATATGCAGTGCCCCAGAAATATTCCAACAAAAATTGCACGAGGCATCAGGAGACCTGCCCGGTGTTGAGATAGCAGCGGACGACATCCTTGTATATGGAAAAGGGCAGACAGAGATGGAAGCGAAAATAGATCACGACGTAAATTTGCTGAAACTCTTCAAGCGTACAAGAGACAAGAACATTAAATTTAACCCTAGTAAGCTCCGATTGTGGCAGACAGAGCTAAAATACATCGGGCACCACATCTCAAACGAAGGACTTAGACCAGACCCAGGGAAAGTACAAGCCATCCAAGGAATGCCGGCACCACAAAATCTGCAAGAAGTACGCACTCTGTTAGGGTTTGTGACCTATTTGACGAAGTTCCTACCGCATCTGGCAACAGTATGCGAACCTATCAGACAGTTAACACACAATGATGCTCCGTGGCACTGGGGTCCGAGTCAAGAGCAAGCACTGTTAGAAATAAAGAAACTAGCAACAACAGCTTCTATTCTGCAGTATTATGATGTCGAAGTGCCAGTGGTCATACAATGTGATGTGAGCATGTATGGACTAGGAGCAGTTTTGTTACAGCATGGCAAACCGGTAGCGTGTGCATCGCGGAGTCTCACAAAAACTGAGCGTGCCTATGCGCAAATAGTGAAAGAAGCACTGCTCATTTCCTTTGCATGTCATACATTCCATTGTTACATCGGAGGCAGAACGGACACCGTGGTGATACACACAGACCACAAGCCACTGGAAACAATTTTCCGGGAACCAATTCTACAGACACCTCTGAAACTACAAAGTATACGTTTGGCACTACAACGATATACATTGGAAGTCGTATACAAGCAAGGCAAAGATCAAGTATTAGCAGACCATCTCAGTAGAGGACCACTGACCAGCACAAACCCAGACTCCAGCAAACAGATGCAACAGTACATTCACAGCTTAGAAAGTGTCAAGCCAACAACAAATATAACATCTAGAACACTACAAGACATAGCAGAGGCAACGCAACAATATACAACACTGAAAGAAGTCATAATGATGATACAGAACGGTTGGCCCAATGAAAAACACGGCATTCCACCCAGCATAAGACAGTGTGCACACTGCAGGGATGAACTGAGCTACCACAAGGGTGTAGTATTCAGAGCAACACGTGCAGTCATACCGACAAAAAAACGTGAGGACATGTTAAAGAAACTACATGTCAGCCATGTAGGATTGGAAGCGACATTAAGACGGGCAAGAGAAACTGTTTGCTGGCCGAATTTGAAACAGGACGTTAAAGAACACATTGAAAGCTGTGCAGCCTGTCTGACTTACAAACCAAGCCAACAACAACAACTGCCTCTCCAAGAACATGCAACGCCTACACGACCATGGCAAAAAGTTGGGATCGACTTATTGAAATAGAAGGACAACAGTTCCTGATTGTAGTAGACTACTACTCCGATTTTTGGGAAATGGATGAGGCCACAGACCACAGAGCATCGAAGATCATTGGAAAGCTCAAAACACACTTCAGCAGATACGGTATTCCAGAAGTGATAGTAACAGACAATGGGCCACCATTTGGAAGCAAGGAATTTGCTACATTTGCAAGCACCTGGCAGTTCAGACACCACACATCAGCTCCGCTGCACCCTAAGGCAATGGCAAGGCTGAAGCAGCAGTGAAGATAGCGAAGACACTGCTAAAAAAATGCAGGTTAGCAAACACGGATCCAGCAATCGCTACACTAGAATGGCGCAACACACCATCTCAAGGTATGGAAACAAGCCCAGCTCAACAGTGCATGGCCAGACAGTTGAGAACACTCCTACCAACAGCAGACGCATAGCTTAAACAGAGAATACCAACAGCTGTGCCAGCCAAACTGAAGAAGAAAAGAGCAACATACAAGCAATACTATAACAAGAAAACACGGTCGCTTCCATCATTAGAACCTGGACAAGAAGTTATGGTGCAAGGGATAAAAGGCGAAAAATCATGGACACCAGGTGTGGTGGAAACAAAGATATTGAACACATCCTATGGCATACAAGCAGGAAATTGTATCTACAGACGCCACCACACTATGATAAGACCAAGAACGGCACACCAGACAGCATTAGAAGTCAAAACACTAGCCAAAGTTGCAATGCAGTGGACACCAAGCAAATCAACATCAAGTATGACAGAGCACAAGAAGCAATGGCAAAAGAACAACAAACTGTGCCAGCACAGATCACGAGAGACCAGATGACAATGGGTGGCGTCGTGAGTACAGAACAACCGGCGATAGCACAACAATCGGTGGACAAATCTCCTACAATGCACTGCTCATAATCAGTGTCACAGCTAATATCAGGAGTGGAAGGAAGGTTGAGTCCTGCCTCCCCTAGTGACAGCTGGAAAGGCTGGCCACAACAGGAGCAGCTGCCAAGAGGAGTGATTCAGTTTGAACTAGTGGGAAAAGACACTCAGACATCACAAGTGAGCAAACAGGTCACACGAGTGCTTCGTAATAGGGACACAATTACAAAACCAAAACACTGGGAAGACATGTAAACCAAAGGAAGGGGGATGTGAGGTTAGGTTAGGTTGCCAACAGGAAGCAGTGATTTCGGGGATACAAACATTTTCTTTTATAGAAACATTTTTTGTGGGTACACTCACAAGCCAAATTTATTATTATTATTATTATTATTATTTTTTTTTTTTTTTCAAAAAATTTTTTTGGGTTTCTCTTTTGACCCTGTACTATTTTGCCCCTCTTTTTTTTTACCCTCCATCTCAGCAAGGTCTAAAATTTTTTGGCAAACACCTTGGCTGGCACATAGCCTATATAACTATGTACTAAAGTTAAATCACAATCGGATGAATGGTGTATATGGTGATGTTTGGAACGGTATAGAAGTTAATGAGCTTGTACTTGGAATAAAAACCCTGTCTGTGTAAATATTATACAAATTTTCCTACTCTAAGGTTAGGAGGTGAACTGTTTTCACTTATTGGTTGGGTGTTGTCCTTTATAGCAATGTTGCTTTGTAAGGTTTTTGCTCAACATTGGTGTGTTCTTATATCAATGTGGCTTAATAAGGGATTTGACAGTTATGTCAACAATAATTGTACACTTTTCAACGTCGCTATTGACACGACAAAAGCTACATTGAGAGTTACATTGAGTCGAGATATTGGTTTACATAACCACTTTTATTGCTTGAATTGCTGTGATTGAATGTAACTTTATTAAATATTTAGAAATAGTTAACATAACTATTTGAGACTCAATGTAATAAAATAACTCGTGCTGTCAAACACAGGGGAGCGTTTTAATTATCATACTAGCTTTCAGGTAGTACATGCATGTAAAAGTAGCAGTGTGGAAGTTGAGACATTGGTTATATTTCTTGAAATACTGTAATTTATTTGTATCTCAATTGCATTTTTAGCTGTGTTAACTATGCATTGTTTATATGTCTTATTTCCTCACAGATTATAAAACTATGCGTACAATGATTTCAGTATAATCGAACATCCAATAACTCTTTGACGCCATGACAACCCAAAAGAAGACAAGTTTAATAAAAACCACATTGTGTTGTTAGTTACTCATTTATTCTGTACTCATGACTTGCTCTCATAGATAAGGGAAAGCTTATAGAAACATGACTATCATGGTGGAAATCCAAACCATGCCATGTTTTGAAAAACAGTTGCCACATGTAGTATTGTACACCAAAAAGTAATTCTCTAATAGTATGAATAAAAATTTTAAAACTAATTTAGATAATGTTTTGTGTAGAGGCAGTGATACTGTCTAAAAATATGTAAGGTGGTCGTGTTACTTAAATTTAAAACCTGTGTGTTTCACTATTTATTGAATGAAAGGCATCTTTCATTAACTGAAGAGAGTTTGGTCACCTGTCAACAGTAAGATTTTCAGCACTGGTAGAGGGACATTATGAAGTGAATAGAGTACAGTGCTGAAATGGACTGGGAAAACGGAGAAATCTCAGCAACAAATAAAAGGCATCTATCATTTCTATTTCTTTAGGCATTTATTACATGACCATTGCAGATGTATAGTAATATATTAAAAACCTTTTGCAAAACAGAACCATTACTCTATAGTGTATCCTGTGCTTAGATTGCAGCGCAGAACTAAACATCTTGTTGCCAGATCACAACCACATTACATCATGAGACATACTACTTTCGAATGAAAAAAAGGAAAGACTTTTCTTATACTGTGTTGCACTGGCAAAGGCAGGGGAAATATGGAGATTGTGGAAAGATGCAGAAAATTTAGCTGTGGTGTATATGTTAACAATATTTAATGTTTTGCATGCTAAGCATATTTCAAATAAATTTTAAAGAATAGAGAGTAAAGGTATTGTATAGTCTTATTGAAGTGAGCATTTTGAGAGAAATGTTTAGTTTGTGCTTAAACCACCACGTGCATCTTCCTCCTGTTAGAAAAATAATTATATTAGGTGTATATTTGCGGTTGAATTGGTAACTGATTCAGTAAAATCCTTGGTTTAGTGCTTGTTGTTATTCTGTTGGTAATAAATGCAAAGTAAACAATTTACTGGAAGTTGGCTGATGAATAAGATAACAGTGAACAAACTTTTATGTATTCTGCTACATAATTTATAGTTTTCTCTGCAATTATTTCTTGCTAAATGCACTTTGTAAATGTATAGCTGTCATCATATCACAAGAACTAGAAGAAGGGGTTATGAAAGAAAGAAAATGGAAATAGTTTTTATCTTGTTTGAATCCGAATTGTTTAGTTTTGAGAATGTTAGTCCTGTATTGCGATACACAGCTAATTCAAACTTGCACAAAAAATGGTGTTAAATCAGGTACAGATTTTTTTTTTTTGCAATAAATGTCTCCTGATTAAAAGTATTCACTTTATTCATTGTAAAATACATAAAAAATTTGTTAAAATGCTGTTAATCAAAATGATGGCGCTAGCACATTAAAATGAGTGTTTAAGAACAAAGAATGTACTATGGAACTTTACCTTTGGAGACGCTGGGCAAACCTGGCCGAAATGTTGAACCAGTGGAAAATATTTCTTCTTGTTGTGTAAATATCTTTAAAATTGTTAATGTTGACTTGTACTTCTTGACTATATGTAAAATGTTCATAAAAAACAAACTCTGAAAAGTCTTTTAAAATTAACACAATTTTTTTGTTCCCACCATAAGATTTCAGTTTAATCAGCTATGTAACTATCTGTTCTAATAGAAATATATCTGCACTGCCACTCGCACATTGAAACTGGTTATGTGAAGTTCTTTATAAGCAATGGTCTGAATCGTAGAAAAAATTAGAACATTTGTGACGAGCCAAAGTGGGACTTTTATATATCTCAGTACACTTAATTATGTAATTTGAGGAAAATGGCATTTGTGATTGTAGATACCTCGTGTGGGGGAGGGTCGTCGAGATTTGAGGAAAGAAGTAAAGGTGAGCGCGGAAGGAGCTGTTGGCGTCCTATCCGGCCACTTCGTCGAAACATTTCAATTAAAATACTTACGTTAAATATTTGCAA
Organism: Medauroidea extradentata; assembly: GCA_003012365.1. Lineage (NCBI taxonomy): Eukaryota > Metazoa > Arthropoda > Insecta > Phasmatodea > Phasmatidae > Medauroidea > Medauroidea extradentata. The sequence continues at coordinate 63,216 of PNEQ01113041.1, forward strand.
GGGCAAATGTAAGCGTCGCGTACATAATATTCTCTATTTCAGCGGAAGTACAACTCTCTCCACCTCTGTGAGCGGCGTGGCGGTACGCGAGACTGATTCAGCAATATTTGCCTGAGTTATTATTTCGCATTCCTCGACTCAATAGCTTGTGCTGCATTAAGGGGACCGTCGCACATTTTGTATTAGAGGATAAGAGATTTCATTAGTATAAGTTTTATTTGCAAGAGAAGGCAAATAAAAAAACATTGGAAAGAAAATCGTTAATTTGTTGCTTTGTAAACATACAGGATAACCTTACTTAGCTGCTAATACTTTAAAATATTAGCTGCATATAATAAAGATTTCAACATACTTGTAGAAAAAATAGCTTTATTCTGAACTATGCAGGAACAATAACCTTATTCTCATTCCGGTGAGGTAGGTAACAGGAAATAATGTCAATTTTCAAGTGCCACTGAGAATATGAAGTACTTAGTGTAGAAATAACATTATTTGTATGGTCACAATAATAATCAACGCAAGTTGCATTCCCTTTTTGTGCACATGCTTGTAGATGTACACAAAAGCTGGCTTTATGCCTCATCAAAAGCTAGGTCATCAGAGATGGTGACATACAACTTTACACATTGACAGGAACTAGGGGAGGTGTCAGCGATGGCCTTTGTTAAGGACCCATCCCAGCAGATGGCCAGAGCTGGGGATCAAACTCTGGTCTTCCCAAAATTGAGTCTAGCATATTACCTTAGCTCCACCTTACTCCATACAATCTATATAATAAAAGTAAATATAAAATAGTACACTAATAAATTACACAAGAATTGTTTCTTTACCAAATTTAAAACAAGATTGAAACTAATACAATTATTTTTAAATGTCTGTATAGTACTATTACGAGGTAGTTCTGGAATTGTTAACTGCACCTCCTCCACCCTCTCAGATTCAGTACTTATTTATATCGGTGGCAGCTGGGACAGGGGACATCATACCTGTGGCTCCAACCAATTGTCTAGTACAATCGCGTGCTAGAATGTCAGGGAAATGAGTTCCTTAATTGGGACCATCCAGCTATAACCACTTATTGCACGAACATTACAGATGAAGTCATGCAACATGAGTATATGTGGCTGAGGGGGATTACCCCTGAGTGGGTATTTATTTTTTTGGCATTATAGTATTATTTATTACATCAATCAGATCTTTTTGTGTGTCAAGTCATGTTAACAAAATACAATTGATTTGAATATGGCCTCCTTCTCTAAATAGGACTTCTTCATTTATTGAATATGTTCTTCTGGTCTGAAATAGAACTTTGTCATTTAACGACCTACATTCACATTCTTCTTCGCCGCTACCACATGAAAAGAAATGGTTCTTTCATACAGTTGGAGGCAACACTACCTGACTAAGGTGTCAAAGAGAACGCTCTTCATGAGAGTGAGTGAACCTGGTATCAGCGGTTATCAGACAATGGTGCCAACTTTTAGTGAAAGTAGTGTGGCTGCAGGAGTGTGAATGGGCTGGGATTTGTTTTTGGATCATTTGCAGAGGTTTTACTGCTTTCAGGGGAAGATAATTGTACTGTCTAAGTAGTGGAACCTCATTAACACAAACCCTGTTAATACAAAATATCCAGTAATACATATTGGTCTTCTATCCCCGTAGAATGAGATGAATTAAATGCAGTATTAATTTTACTGCTCAATAAAAAGTTCCCCAATAGATAAACAATGTAATGTCAAGTTATTTTATTTAAATATTAATCACTGTATTGAAATGAAAGTTTGTATTTTGGAACTAAACTTCCTAAAAATATATTTGCACAACATCCAGAGTTTTTGGAAACATCTGTTAGTACAAACATCATTATTGCAAATAGCTATTCAAGTTTTTATTAATGAGGTTCAACTGTATTGAATATAAGACATTATGAAAATAACATGCCTCCTTGAAGTTATTAAAGAAATGAGCTTTGTTACAAAACATCTGTTACCATCCATTTAAATAGGTGGTAGGTATTATTTGTAAATACTGTATTAAGTGTGAGATAGTGCATAGTTGAAATAGATTTGTGTTATGTAACTGGTGACATAGTAAATAAATTAGGAAATTAAAATGTTAGCTATTATTTAATCATTTAGGTTCTCAGTCCTAACCTGAACCTGGTTATTGTCAAGGAAAAATTTTAGTAGTAGGTAGTAAGAAACAAAAATCTTGGTACGTTAAGTCAGTAATTGAGACAGTCTTTAATTAGTGTGTGTTTGAAATATTAAAATCTGTTAATTACTAGGTTTTTTAGATGACTCAGCTCTGTATTATTTAATTGCAGTTGACCTCATTTAATTAGATGAATTGGTACAATTAATTTTTTAAAATGTTTTTACTTTTATGAAGCTGTTGAGGTGTACTGAGAAGCTGTTTAAGGCATTGCAAAGTTTTTTTTCTTAAAACACTTTTGAATTACCCAGTTATAAATTTAGGAAACACCGATAAAATTTCTATGTAGGCTTGCTTATTATCATATGTGGAAGGTCTAGCTTTATTTTGTAGAAATTAGAATAGAACTAAGCCTAAAATTTACTCCTAAACCTTAAATAAAATAAAACCTCTTCAGAAATATTTAAAACAGTAGTGAAGTCAGCTTGTTATATTGTATCGGTAATATATTTGTTGCGGAAGAGGACACATTTAGGAGGTGGAACTATACACTGGCACTCATTGATTTGTGGCCAAAGGAAAATGTGTATGGTATCTGTGTGTTTTCCAAAAATCTCATTTCCAATGTCCTGGAAGACCCAGTGCCATTATCTGCTCTGCTATATTGAACACTTAAAATGCATAAAGTTTCTCACTTCTTGTCATTTGATGTTTTAATTTCAGATCCATTAAATCACCCAAGATAAAGTCTGGTAGTCAAGTGAAAGGTCTTGTTCTATCCAAGTCAATAGTTGAGCTAAGTAGTAAAATGTTCTGGAAGAATTGTGAAGGTTTTGTTATTTTCACTGCCTTTGAAAAATGACACACCAGATTGTCGCCAATTAGATTCCTTAGTTCTGTTTTTTTTGTTAGGGTGGAAGGGAGGGCAGTAAAGAAATCCTCAAATATTTTTAAAATCAGCCACTAAATGTGCCTCTGCAGAAGTTGTTCGTTACACTTTTTGTATATAGTGAATCCTGTGTCTAAAACTTACATAGTTTAAGGGCATCAAATGCTCATATTCTCTGCTTGAAAATATGTGTTAAATCATTAGCAGATCCAGCAAAGCTGCTAAATATTTTCAGTGTACTTCTGGCCTCTTTTACAAATTGTTGTCAGATTGCAGCCTCATTACGAAGTTCTGAAGATGTACTACTTCATAATTTTGAGTTGATATCATTGTAAATGGTATAAGATTTAGCTTCAAAATATGCATCACATTGTTATATTAGGTACGTACTTTAAAATATGGAATAGTTCATTTACTTCGGTGGTATTAATTCATTAGAATAGTAGTAATAGGCAATTCTAAACAAGTAATTATCATCACTTAGGTTACCTATTAATCATTATAGCTACTCCCGATAAACCATGAGATTTCTTCCATAGGAGTAGCGTCTGTCTGTAGACAAGAATGTGGTTGGGATAATGTTGATGATTATGAAATTGATGGAAAACCAGATGATGTGTAGAAACTGGAAAATCTGAATGTTTTTCTAATTATTAATTTTTGCTAAAATAAAATTTAAAGTGGAAGATTTCGAAACAAAAGATTATAAACATTTGGCCACAATGTCAACTTCAGGTACAATCCCTTATTTGCAGTACTTTTGTGACATATTTTTTCAAGAGAGCAGATAACAGAAATTTGTCGGTCAATATAGAGTTAAAATAGTTTTACTCTGATTATGTATATGTTTTTCTTTCAAGACAAAAACATTAAGTTGAAACTGATTTATATAGTGTACAGAATTTTCGTCAATGAACTAATTAGCCAAAACCAAGTAACTTTTTTCCTTGGAAAAAAAAATTGAAGACTGTATAAACCTATAAACAAACTGGGTGACAGTTTTTTTTGTATTTGCTCTAGTTTATGTTTTTGATTGATTTATTTATTTCTTCCTGCTGACCACAGTTTACTACATAGCCTACGCAGTATAACAACAATTAACTTTACATAAAATTCTCACAATTTTTTTTTTAAGATTAAAAACAATTTTTGCATGAGCATATTTCCCATAGATATGTCATATCTTAAAGTCTCAAACAAAGAATTGTAGATCATTTTCTCATTCTCTTTATTTAAAACAGTTATAAAAATTTTAAGAACAGAACATTCTGATGCCAATTTTTTGCTTATCATATTTATGTTCTCTATCCTGTTTAACTTGATCTTTGTAAACACCCAGAAATTTCATGTTATATGTTCCATAAATGTGTAGCCTATGTGTTCTTTAATACTTTATTAAACCAAATTATTTGGCTACCCTTATTGTTCTTTAGAATGAAATTTATATAATCTGTTTTATATAAATTTACTATTAACACATTTCGATAAACCAAATAATAATACTAATAATACTAATAATAATAATAATAACTATTGCACAAGGAACAGAAATTATTGATCATGAACTTATATTTAGAGGAAGTTTGTTAGCCTTTCATTTTCTGTTTCAACTTTACAGGTTAGTCAAAGGTACCATGTTACTGTTTCTTCCTAAGAGCATAAATGGTTCATTTGGAACAGCTTGTTACTGTGAAATCTTCCTTACTTGCGTTAATGGTAGACTACGTATATGAAAAGTACAGGAATATATTCAACCAATATTTCGCTCCATCCCTCATAGCCTTTCTATATTGTGTCTTTTTGGAAGTTTTAGCTTCCATTTAAATAAATGTTAACAAAAAACACACATTAACAACATTCTTGCTCCAAAATTGGTCACTCAACACAGCAAATCACGTGGCCGTGAGACACGAGTGTACTCCTGGACTAGTTTAAGACATGGGACGAAAAAGAATCTACTGGCTGAAGGAAGACTGTAGGTGTGTTATTTACTGTACTATCCTGACAGAACCTCATAGTCAGTAAAGAAAATGGAACTTTGAGCGCCTATCAGATATCTTGGTTTGGTAGCAGAGTGTGTTGACCTAATACACAGCACTTTTTATGCTATAAACAAGAGAACAGTTACAGCTATTGTAGTGGTGGTACTTTTAATATTAAATTCAGTTCATTTTAACAACTTTCTCGCTTTCACCCCATCTAACTTCAATAATAAAAAAGTTTCTCATCGACCAACTTATTAATATTTCATTCTGTAATGAAATGCACATAATGTTAGAAAAAAATTTCTATACATTTAACAAGTACATTTTTTAGTATTCTTATAATTTCGTTGGCGTCCAGATGTATGAAGTTATTGCACCATAAAATTTTAAATATTATTTTGCTACTAATTCTTAAGTTATGATGTGATATATTTAATGATGCATGACAAATTTTAAGTACAAAGTTTTTGTTTTAAAATTTTTTTAAACCCTTATAATGGTGCAAATAATAAAAACAAATATATCATCTGATGCATTATTTGATGCTGTACAATATGTGAAAATTTTAAGCTCAAAGGTACAATATGAAGTTTGTGGATTTTTGGCAAAAGCGCGTGCTGAAACAAGGACAGATCTTATGACAGTTACTGTGCGTAAAAAGAGAGAGCGAAACCCCATATAACTCTATACTGCAATCTAAGCGCGAGACACTTTATACAGTATATTATTAATTTCTTTCTTTAAACTGTATGATTTGGACTAAAATAAAATAATATTTTAACACTCGAAGATAAGAATGATTGAGTTGTCTTTCATCTTCCAACAAATGTCAGATGGCTGTGCACCATTGTCCTTAAATTTGTTCCAGTAGATGAATCTTAAAAGAAAAAAACTTTTGATACAAGAAGTTAACTGAAATATGCAGTTTTCTTATATCATGTTAGGAGAGAATATTTTTCAACGATTATTCTCAATTTTGTGTAAGTAAAAAAACTAAATTTTAATGGGTATAACCAACCTTCACATCAGACAAACAGTGAATCCTCTAATTTGCTTAGTATTTTATCTGATAATGAATTTTAACTGAGTGTATGTATGTTGGTATCCTAGATATGACTACCAAAATATGAGATAAAAAACTCAAAAACTGTAATTTTTAATGACATTGAAAAAGAAGTGTGTATGAAAATTTTTTTTTAGACAGCTGTAACATTAGGTATAAAATATATTTTATAGATAGGTACAAGAACTGTGAGTATCGACCAAGTGAATGCAGTTGAGCCCTTGTTTCTTAGAATCTTTCTTTTATTTGAACATTTCATATTTAGTTTATTTTCCTATTGTTATTTTTATTTCCTTTAATTTATTTTTGGTTGGTTTTTGAGTGATCTTGAATAGAAAGTCATATCAGTATGTATTTCAATTGAGTTGTAAAATGTTCTTGTTCACAATTTTCTTTTGGTGTACAAACATATTCACTTTCCACTGTTTTATTTGGTTGATTTGTAAAAACAAATTAATGATACTTCAGTTGAGCCGGTCTCATATTAGTGGTTAGTCAATGTGAGTTCAGTAAACTACAGAGAACATTGTTTGTGGAAATGCAATTAGTCATAATGAGTTGAGTAAAATAAAGGATAAGTTATGTGATGTACAAACAATGTTCAAACTATTAATTTATTAGTAAATGGATAATTTTTACTTAACGGTTACTATTTTTTCTTCTGCCATTTATATGAATGTATAACTGTTACTTTTGGCAATATGTTTTCTATTGTTAAGAGTATATTTTATCACAATTTTTTCTATTGTACTGCAACATTTTTACAGATTAATAATTGTATGTTAGGTTAAAACATTAAAACTATTGCAGTGTGTACGTCAGTATGAATAGTCATTTTTTTGTAGGTTGATGTGATGATGATACAGTGTTCTATGTTTAAGAAGTTTTTAATGTTTTTTTCCACATGAGTCAAACTTCACATTGTTGCATTTACACATAATATATAACTAAAATCGTTACAGCCTATTAAGGTCATAAACAAAACTATATTGTATTGCAGAAGACAAATTCATTTCATTTTGTCGACAATGCTGGAGCAAATAATATAAACAGAGCTGTAACTATATTAGCTAACCATAACTAAAACAAAACTAAGTAAGAAGAAGCTGTGCTAAAACATTCATCTTGCATTCGGGTGGACTGGGATAGATCAAAGGCTCCAGCCATCCTGATTTTGGTTTTCCGAAATCTCTCCAGGTGAATGTTGGGATGGCTTCAGACTACAGTCGCTGGTCAATATCTCCTATGTACCTCTACCAAGGCTTTGTGCTGTTTGAGGGCACGTAATTACCAAATAAATAACAGTCTGAAATGGCAGCCTAACTTACACACTGATATAGGTATCAAAGGCAAATGTCGGCATTATAGGTAGTAGTGTTTGTTTACAAACATTGTTCTTCGGTGGCTAAACAGGTAACTCGTAGCTAATGTAGTGACAGTGCTACTGAGCAGCATGAAGTAGAGAATAATAAATACCAAGCTGTGTCTAGATGAAAGCTTTGCTGGGAAGCAAAACAGAATCCATCTTTTTATTATTTTATTTTTGCATAAGTGTCGCCATGTCATTCTGTTCGTATATTCTATTGTAAAAGGTCTCCAATTTTGAGCTATGCTCCAGGAGATCAATTGAAAAACCACAAATGTAAATGTTGGCCTGTAATCAAAATATTGAAATAAAACCAATTTCAAATTAAAACATTACCACAAGCATACCAGTGCTGCAGTTAGACGTGCTGCTTTTTAAATTGTCAAGTAACTGTGATCTTAGGAGCAAATAGCTGTATGGAAATATTTTACTAGTAACAGTTATGCAGTAGCAGGGATAGTATTTAAATTTCATCCAGTCATGTTATTAAATTAAGGGCACGTGTACAGCAAATTTCATCACTATGTTGTTATTCTTATATTTGTACCAGATATTTTTTTCTTGTTTTAGACACAAAATGTGACTAAATTTTGCTCTTATAAAAATTTTTTACCTCATAATTTTTGCGTACTGGCTACTTAAACCATAATTTGCACGTTTCCGTTTTAAGGACGACACTAAAACTAACTCTCTTACTAAACTGAAAATATTCACAGAGAATAACGATGTTGTAGGCTACAAGTTCAGCTATGTCAAACCACAAAATAAAGAATTTTTGTATTTAAAAAAAATTATTTTAAATTTCATTATTTTTATGTTAATAACAAAAGTTTTTTTCCTTGTTTTTACGTACGTGAAATTGTAGCCTGCGACGTCTTCATCCACTGTGAATTTACTTAGTTTGGTATGTCAATTGGTTTTAGTGTAGTCCTTAAAATTTAATCTTGCAAATATATACTTTAACAAGCCATTACACGAAAACTATGAGAGATAAAAATTTCATATGAGCAAAATTTAGTCACATTCTGTCTCTAAAATAAAAATATCTGATGCAAATAAAAAATGAAAACATGGTAATGAAAATTGCTGTACACCGCACCATTAAAAAACTAGGCTTAAATCAAAATGTATTTCAGTATAATAATATACCATTTCGTTTATATATTTTTACTCTTGATTTTAACCGTAGTAGTAGATAAAACAGTAATAATAATTATTGTTATAATTCATTTATAGGCACATTTACAGATTAATGGAAATAAAATGACTGATACTGATGAAATGGTTTGCATATTATAGATAGGGTCGGGAATTTTTGGTGAAATTATTTTTGCCCCACTTTATTTCAGTGTCTTACGTGCACACCTGCAGCTCAACTTCATGGCTATTGACAGTGTGTTTTTGTGCAGAGTCGTTATTCATTTGACAGTGTCAATCAGTACATGGTCATGGATAACTGCCACACATCACGTCTGTTATTTGCGGGTTTAACCTCCACACGCTGGGTGTTACGGCATCCTGTCACTGACCACAAAGCAGAGATGCAGGTGCGCACGTAAGACACTGGAACAAAGTGCTGCAAAAATCTTTTCGCTAAAACTACCCGGCCCTACCCGTCATCAATCAGTTGTTGAAACCGTCAACTGTGAACGTTGCCGCTACCATGTGCTTTAAATGCGTTGCAGCGTGTTCGTAAACAGGGCTGTGGAGTCAGTAACCAGAGTTGTCGACTCCCAACTTCGACCCCACCAAGACCAAGATTCATTAGCAATGTGACACAAAGGATTGTATAGTGTTTATTATCAAAACACATTTCATCATCACGGAGTGAATAGAAACTTGTAAATTTACTGAATAACTTCTTTAATTTTTGCATAGTAACTACCAAGGGCGTATACAGGTGGGGGGTTCCGGGTTCAACCCCCCTTCACCCGAAATATGAAAAACAAAAATAAATTTAACCATGCAATTTAGAATTTATATACAAATTTCGTACCTATGTTATGTATCACATTTTCTCTAGATTAATACTAGTAAACTAGTAAATCTGTCGCGGAGTATTCAGGGCAACCATTATTAATATCCTTCACTCAAACATTTCTCATCTTATAAAAAACTTAATATTAATACCACTGGTATACTGAATTTTTCGGTACTGAAACTGCTTATTTAGCACCATTTTGCACCTTGGAACCCAATTTTTTCCGGCGGAGGACCTCCGGACCCCCCCCCCCCCCCCCCCCACTTTCACTGTTGGGATCGGTGTTCCTATAATATTCCCCATTTGAAAAAAAAACAAAAAAAAACAACCAAAATCCTGGCTACGCCACTGTTCTTCCAGATACTCAGAAATTAATACTTGAACAATGCTCTTATGATTATTGTGATTTCGTTAAAAATTTAAGGGTTTTAACTTTAGTGAACATTTACCTAAGCTTTTTAATTTGAGTACTAGTATTTAGACTTAAAATTAAAAAACTCCAACTCCGACTCCAAACAAAACTGCTACAGCCCTATTCGCAAATACGTTTTTTTTTTTTTAACGAATCTGCTCCACGTGTGTCCATTGCGCCAATGTATGGAAAGAAAACACATTTCGGACGAGGACGGAACGACATTTTAAGAATCCATGTTCATTAAAACACTGCTTCGAAGTCCTACAACGTAGCTAAAAACGTCCTTTTCAAACTGCTGTACTTCTAAATGTAATAACAGGATGTATGTGACTCTCAGACACGAGCACTGCTACAGTCTTTCCACCAGTAAAATTATATGGTCACCGCTTAGTGTCGCGTAGTAAACATGGATCGGGCGGTAATCTTGCATGCTAGTTCAGTGCTTGGTTCGTTGGCGACGGGGCTTTGATGCTCGCTTCCATGGTCGTAGAAGTACAGGTCTGGACACTCGCCTACCTACCAATGCATTTTGCTTGACCCCCTTGTTGTTTGGTTGTAGTTCGTCAAGTTACCGAGAATATTGTGTTTTATTGGCGCTTCAGTTAGGGCGGTCGGACCCAAACTCCGCCCACTTTTTTCCATTGTTAAATTTGTAAAGTAAATTAAGATTGCTGGAGCCTTTTCTTAAATTTGTGAGCGAAGGAAGTATTTTGTAAATTGATAAAAATTTCGTTTTGGTAAATTGAAAGGAAGTGGGCGGAATTTGAGTTCGACCGCCCTAACATCAGCGCCAATAAAACACAATATTCTCGGTAACTTGGTGAACTACAGCCAAACAACAAGGGGGTCAAGTTTCCAGGCGAGTGTCCAGACCTGTTCTTCTACGACCGTGCTCGCTTCTAATTCGCCATTGTAGCTCCATCATTTCTAAGCAACGAGGTAGGAGTATACAGGAGATGCCATGTTGCGACTTCCTTGAAGTCGACGTATATATGCCAGTTTTGCGCAAACAATTCGTTATTGTTGACCAACACACAGTATCGAGCAATGTTTTCGTAAGCGTCTCGTATGGTATTGATACCGTAGAACGAACAGATTTGAATTAAAACTGTTACGTGCGTTGAATACCGGCGTAAAGAGCGACCAGGTACGTGAAATACGTCTGCTACCTTTACATTTCATGAGTAAAAAGGCCATGTTTTACATTTGCATAATGTAAATTATGTGGTTAAACAATTTTTTATGTAGAAAAACCTAGCGAACTAACCTGAAAATACGGCCACATATATTGTTCATTTACGCATTGTCCCTGACGATGTGAAACTACTTGCTAATAGCAATAAAACTAACTAATTTGCACACAAAATGTTAAATAAATAGCAGAAACTAGCATACATGTATTAAGTTAGCTCAACAATGGTTTACATGCGCACGAACAGTAGGCGATGTCGGTACTCACAGAAATTTGTTTCAAAACGCAATCATGTTGTTGAGTTTTAATTTTATTTCAAAATTTGGTTTTCCAATCAACGTAGACTGAGATAAACACGACACATCTGCCATTCGATACATCATTTTTATTTTATTGCTCTTCAAACTTCGAGTAAAACACATTGGCTCTTAATGGCGGAAAAAATGTTTATGGGCTACCGTGACCACGTGTATAAACTTCACGAGATAAATATGTCTTTGACTACTTCAATATGTTTAGTGTGTTATAGCGTGAAGTTAGATTTATATGGCTTCGTTAATTACACTGCAATTTATACTCCCAATTTCAGCAAATTCGAACATGGTACTGTATTATAGAAGCTTTAATATAGTTTGGTTGCATTTAACTACCGTGGCATGGTTCTTTTCATACTAACTTTCAGATTAAAAAGCGGCTGGAAACATGGCTCGAATTGACTATACTATTTAAAGACTTCTTTAAAAACTAGTACAATTACTACCACAATTGCCAGAAAAATTCGTTTTGGAAAGCAGTTAACAATTTTCGTGGTGTTACTTCTTTAAATATATTTATAAAAATTATAAATAAAAGTTAACTGCTAAATAAAATGTTCTGTGTAGTTTTAATATAGATATTTGAGATATATTTTACTAGAAAATACCGTCCATGTAATTCTGTTTTTAAAAGATGAAATAGGTTGTAATAAATCGTATTTTATTATATTATTTACATTCATTTCCGTACCTGAAAGATCTTAAATATGTTTCCTCCTCGAGTACCTACTACTCAATGAGCATGTTTTCAAACACAGGAGGTCGAGATTTGTTTAGATAAAAAATGCTAAAAGTATCTTCCTCCTCCCCCCTCCTCTCCGCATTCCTGTCCGGTAAATTTTTCTTACTTGCAAGTATTATATGCTTCGCCAACATGTAGAAGTTTACTTCAAATTTATTACAATGTACGTGCAGCTTATATGTGTGGGACGCACTGTTACGTAGAAAGATCGTTTTCTCTCTTCTCATCTTGCGTCATTTTAATGCGGCGACAGTTGCAGTGTGCCGGTTGCAAATGCGGTTCACCTCTGGGTCGTAGTGAATCACAATAGACAAACAAGCCGTCCCAAGTGCGCGCCCAAATAAGCATAACCTCGCTGATGTAATGCTTACACCAGTGTCGAGCGCCGCCGGGCGGCCTCTTGATTCGATGAAAAACCCCGCAGAGCGAGCGAAATACTTGGCGTCGCTGCTGCGGATGTGTGACTAGTGCCAAGACAGAGTTAAGTGGGAGGTCTCGTCTGCACCAAGAATACACGCTGCTCAATATGTGTCTTGGCACACACTAAGTGGACTTGACGTGTATCTTCTGCCTACAGCTGATGCGTGTCGTCACGAGCGATTGATAGTTCACAAGGGCCTGAATAAAATAACTGCACTTAGAAAAAGATTAAGAAGGCTATGTACCGGGTGTAATTTTCCGTGTTTGATGCGCGGAGACAGTGAAGCGATAAGGTTCAGCTTTCCACAGTCGACGGTAACAACATCGTTTCTATTCGCGGCGCGCCAAACTGGCGTGTAGTGTTTTCGTACTACTCTTTTTTTCTGTGGGACTTAAAGCGGCGACCCTAGAATACTATTAGAGGAAAGTTTGTAGCAAAGACCAACGCATGCTCCTAACGTTGAGTTTTACGAATCCAGGTGGTATTTTTCCAGTTACGGCAGTCTAAAAAAGCCGATTTTAGCCATTTTGAGGGGCCCCTAAAAACATGTTTCTAATAAGCATGTTGCATTTTTAAAATGATAGAAGCATAGTTTGAACTGTGTGTTCTTTTCGTAGATAAACATATTGTGAATAAGTTAAGGAGTTTCGCATAGAATAGAAAAGGCGCGGCACACTACAACGCCGTTCATGCGTCAGGTGCATAAGCCTCTTACGAGGCATATGTACCTGCCATATGGACAGTGCTTCAGTGAGTCTCACATATTCTTTTTTTTGCGTGCAACACCCAAACTTATTCCCATCGCATTTATATACCAAACGAACACATTCTTGCAACTGTCCATAAATTTTAAAAATACAGTTCGCTTATTAGAAATTCGAATTTATAGCCCTCTCAAAATGACTAAAAACTTTTCTTTTTAGGTTGTCGAAACTCTAAAAATACCACACCCGGATTCGTGAAATAAAAGTCTGGGAGCATACGTTGGTCTTTGCTACACATTATCCACAATTAAGAGTGCAGCGTCATTAGTCACATTATAAAAATTAATACTACATACTACGAAAACACTGCAAGTCAGTTTAGTGCCTCGTGAATAGAGGTGATGCGCTTTCTTGTCGAGTGCTGTTGTCTGACCCTTATCGCTCCCCTGTCTCGCACCTTTAACGCAGAAAATTCCTGTACATAAGCCTCTTAAGAATATATTCGTAGGAAAATGTATGGGTGCTCTTTTCGCCAGATAAATATAGGGCTACTATAAACATTTGACTCAATATGATGTCTCAAAATGACAACCCTTAATAAAAGGCATAATAGTTGTATTATTTAACCACTGCTTTCACATGCAGTGAAATTGTACTACATTTTAATAAAACTTGTAGTCATCTATATTTTGTAATCAAATGTGGGTTCTGTATATGTTCATTACAAATTTCTGTACATTTGACTTTCAATACTCTACACACAGTAAGAACGTTTCCTTTACAGCAAATAAAATACATTCTTCGAGGCAGCTTCATTGTGGTAGATTAATCTTGCTTTATATTAAAGGCAAATAAAAGCTTGAATTTCTAGCACTGCACGGAAGTTGTGCCTCGATTAGATTTATTAATATATCATACGTTCGCATGCAAATATTTGACTGACGAGACCTATTGTTTTTTATTTCTAGTAGTTAAATGTTTAGACATGTCACAGTTAATTAGCATTAATATTGATTTCTCAGCAAGTTGTTTTGATTTAGTGCTCGGTACGAGGATCCAACTGCTACGAAAATTACTTAGCTTTACTAGGTAACATAAGCGAACATGCACTTAATGTTAGGATTGTAGCTGTGCTGAATGAGGGAAATAAAGTAGGTAGTTATTTTTCTCAGAAACGTATTGTTGTAAACGACAATTAGTGACAAATACATCTTACGAAGAACGTAAATTTTCTTTGGGATTAGGGAGCAATGGATAGAAGGAATACGAATAATATGTTCGTTAATAAACAAAGTACATATGTGATATTGATTTCATTAACTTCTGTCTCAGAAATGACGTGCCAAGTAGGTCAAGACTAAATGAAACCGATGGAGTGTGTTGGCAGCAGGAACTTGTAATCTAACATCCTTTTGAGAACGATAAATAATTATCGCTCTCATGCTGTATCCAACGCGCTTTTGGCGAATTATGTTGCATATATCAAAGGCACTGTCGTTAATTACATTTTTTGTTACACTGTCAGAACGGATTATAAATTTCCTAGTGATTTACGCTATGATCAAGTTGCCACTCAGTCACCATAAGTACGATACTCTAATGCGGATAGTAAACTACTCTGCATTTACAAAGCACCTTTTACTATATCATTTATCGCGATATTACAGCGGTGTTGTGGTCGACGTAATTAGTCATGTCCGTTATGTATCGCCCATGCACGGCTGTTGTTTAAACACGCGAATGATACAAAAAGGCTTTTTGGTAAAATACAGACACGCTTGAAAATTGCCGCTGGAAGTGCAACATTTCGTGCGGATAATTCTGTTTACGTGGTTTGCATGTTTTAAATAATTTTCTGCCCGAAGCGCCATATTGTCGCATTACTGTGCTGTGAATGGCGTTTATTTAGCAGTTACAGTCACGTTACGTCGAACAGCATTGCATAGGCGAGCTATAGGCTGTTCACGATAAAGTGAGCACTGAATAAAGATTTATTTAAGCTGTTTTTCAACCATCTTTATTGTTTGTAATATGAAAACGTCCATGTTACTAAAAACCAGTGTAAAAGTTTCAATACTCTCAAAAGTTAACATCTGTTGGCCCGATATAAGGTATTTTTAGTTAATTACAAATATTGCCGAGTGCTCTGTTTATAGTGAACAGCCTATAGTAATTTTTTTTTTCAGGGGAGTGGGTTACTTGAAAATTATTGAAGATATTTTCTTATAAACCGAAACATTTGTGTGTTACGAAGTCGATGTAGACGTACGTATTGTTGTTTACGTTTCATGCAACATTGTTCACATCTTGACTTCTGTGTTGAGGTCACGACTTGTTCTCGGTTTCCTCCGATGTTTCGGCAGTTTTTTTTGTCGTTGCCATATCAGCGCAGAATCCCCGATGATTGCAGCAGAACTGCCGAAATGTCTTAGGAAACCAAAAATCAAACTCAGCCTCAACACAAAAGTCGAGATGAAGAGACATGGCCACGTAAGCCTAAGATTAAGATTCATACAGAATTATTGCTGATAAATTTCTAAGCACATTTTTAGGTAACATATCCCCCCTCCTTCCCCACAAGAATTTTGAGTCACTCGATGGGTGTGCAGCGATGTAATGGTCTCACCTAAGGCACTATAAAGAGTGGGTATAATCGTCCGCCATTTTGGGTCTTTCGGAGCTAGCGCAATCCGATGCATGCTCGCGCGCCCCAAAAACCTGACAAACTAAACTCATCATAAATCTAAAACTATTCAGCCAAATGTACTCAAAATTTTTATATTGCATTTAAGAACTATGCTGCCAATGATAATGTAGATCAAATTTATTTTCTGCAACTATCGTGTTATTAAAAAAATTTTTAAACTATGCCATGTTCATATTTGACAGGAAAATGCAGAGTAAATTATAGTAAGCGAGAAACTTTTTTGTTATACGAGATAGATGGGGGGTATCAGCGAAGAAAACAAAAAGGATAGTATAAATTAAATTTATATGCCCCTCTTGACGATTTCCGCGAATCGCTGTTGTTTTGGTGGCAGGTGGAAGACAGAATATTTCGTGCGCGAGGCATGGTCTCGCTCAACGACGCGAACACAACGTCACTCTTAGTTTATCTACACAACATTTACTATGTACATGTCAGTTATATATATATATATATATGTATTTATTACTAAGTTTCTAGTTTGCAATCTTAATTTTTACTATATACTTAATTACATAACGTAGAACATAAAATACTATTTTTACAAGCGCCCTTCTTGTCTATAAGCCTAATAGTTTACAGGATTCGTGGTAGTTCCATTTAAAACTTATGTATATATATATATATATAAAAAAATATATATGTAGAACTAAATAATATTGTAGACTAAATCGCAACATATATGTAACTGAAAATAAGTTTTTTGATATAATTCAGTTATAGTTGCATTTCCAAAAATTTCCGTCTCTATTTTTCAGATCTAAAACAACATGCCACAGTAGAACAAAACTATTCGTAAAGGTTTATACTTTATATTTTCACATAACATATTTGCTCAATTGGCAGGATAACAGTGAATACAGTGACATGATTTACAAACTA
>PNEQ01113065.1:0-22671 GCA_003012365.1 Medauroidea extradentata
ACAGGAGTAATTGTGTGCATAACTAATTGTGTTGTGAGAGTTCTAGTTGATTACTGTTTTGTGTATTTCGTAGCTTTGTGAGCTATTAAATCCAGTACTTAATTTAACTCTTTTATTTGTAATTATAAGACCTCTATCCCAAAGAACTCACGGGAATTGCCCACATTGAAAAGTTTGTGTGCTCCTCAAAATTGTAACAATATTTATCCAAACTCATTCGTTACGCGTGATCTCTTGCGTCGCAGTTAAATGCACGAGGTTCCGGCGTCAGAGATTGTGCCTCAGAAGTTCGTAACACTGGAAACAATTTTGTTTAAAACGTTGGCTAAAACTATTGTCTAGGATTGTATTTGTTTAATTTTCGTTAATTGGCTTCAAGAAACCTACAGTTGTAGATTAATGTTTTTAGCGTTGAATTGTGTACCACGCCCTCTTAAGGGTGTTCACGTGGTAAAAATTCATAATTTTATATTTGTACCACATAGTGTCCGTTTCATAGACGTTACTTGTGCTGACATTTTCAACTTGTAAAACGTTTTTTTTATTTCTCGTAGTTCTCTTTCAGCGGTATGAAAAGTCAGAATTGGCAAGTTACGGGAACATAGGAATAACAAAGAACAAGTGACTCACTTGAATGAAATAACTTAAATAAAGTTTTTTATAATGAACCATATGCTTACATATTTTTAAAAAATCCGCAGCGAAATCATGTCGTCTTTTTTATTAAATTGCCAAAAATTAAGTAACTTGTCATATTTTCAGATTTTTTTAAAAACTACAAAGGAATAACATTTTGTGTTTTTAAATATTTTAGCATATGGTCTACAATATATAAAATCCAGTGTTAATTATTTCATTCCAGTTAGTCACTTGATTTTTTGTATTCTTAAGTTCCTGTATCTTGCACATTTTGACTGGGAAGACTATGAGAGTTAAAAATTGTTTACAAGCGGAAAATTTAGTCACAAGTAACGTCTATAAAACAAATATGAAGCCGTACAAATACAAAATTATAAAATTTATCCCCGTATTTCACCAATCAGACGCTCCAGGCAAACATGCCATTTATGGGTCCAACCAACAGGAATCATTTCCCAGCACGCTGCAGAGCATCATACTCACAGACGTTGTAAACAATTTAAAATAAACTTTTAAACTCGGGGCATTTTTAAAGAGGGGAGTTAAGAGGATTAATGCGTAACCGAAAAAGAATTTAACCAAAGTTCATGGGTCGATATAAAGACTATCCGTAGAGAAGGAAAAATTTCGCAAGTCCAGTGACTCGCATGCTATAGAATGCATGGTGGCTTGGCAGTGAGTGGTAAAGAGCGGGAGGCACCTGCACCAAATGATATAAAATATTTACTTAACAATATTTTACACAAGAGTTAAGGAGATGATTGCAGCCACAGGTAGACACTTCTACTGAAACTAGTTAGTGGATAATGCTTTAGGTTACGGTAACAATTTAAAGAAACACATTATCTAAACACGGTGGCTTTACTCTACATAGTTTAAATAACAGAATACTACACGGTTGTACTGCATATTTTATATAGGAGGAGAGCGGCTTTTTGGTTAGTTACGTACATGTTCTACTCTGTGATGGGTGACCTTTCGGACATCCTAGATCTCACCGTCAAATGATGTGCCGGAGAGTGATGATTAGTATGTAAGGCTATCGACGGACGGCGGATAGTCGTGGGTCCCGACCCAGGACCATCCTGACGAGCTGGTGACGGCTGGAAGATTTGTAGGAGACAGACCACGATTCCCCTGGTTCATTGTGTTATATTGTTTCACTTCATTGCAGGTGGAGAGAATCTCTGAGGCCTTTGTCTTGTGCAACTACTGACCTAATCGCACTGTCGTCGTCGTTAGCCCGTCCTCCAGACGAGGCTCTTGGTAATCTTAACAATATGCATACTCAAGCCCCGTCCATTGTCTGCTGTTCGAGTAAGAAGTAGTTGATGGAAAGTTGGTCAGGCCTGGAATATGTACTCGACAGTGGATTCTAACATGAAGGTAGATAAACTAGCGAAATATACGATAGGTATTCAGATCGGAGGGTACAGCAGTTAAAGGAGACTGACAACCCTAAATACTGTCGGATTATACGAGTTCTATAGGTGCAATCGGAGTTAACGTTGCCAGCTTGCTCATGATGACGTGAAGCTGTAGTGAAGTCGACTAGTTGAGAGCTGCACGTCTAGGAACATGAACCCGGACCCTCTTCGTTACAGGATTGATGAACAAGCGGTAGGGTAAAGCATCTAGTCTTATTGGTGACAATAATACTGCAGACAAAGTTTGGCTGGCTACATTGATCTACATATCCCAGTTTAGCTTACCTCCATTGCACGGGGGCCTCGGTGGTCGAACGGTCAGACCATTCGCCTCCCACCAAGGCGATCCTGGTACAATTCCCGTGGGGGGGATGGGGTCGGTGCCCGGATTTTCACATATGGAAATCGTGCCGGACGATGCCGCTGGTCGGCGAGTTTTCTCGGGGATCTCCCGTTTCCCCCGCCCTTTCATTCCGGCGCTGCTCCATACTCACCTCATTTCTCCCCTCACCAGCGCTGACCAATAACATGTCACTCTCATTCCATTGCACGGAGTTAGGGGTAAGGTTAAGTGGGCCTTCCGTCTCGCCGACAGCGAGGTCAATAGAGACGGCGACACACAACTTGGCACAATGACACGAGTTCGGAGACGAGTAGACCATGGTCTTTGTTAAGGAACCGTTCCATCATTCGCCCGGAGCGATTTCAGAAAACCATGTTTCATGGTGTTAGGTAGATGGTTGGGGTGGATGGGAGGTATTCACTGACATTACGCCGGCGTACTTGAGTGTTTGTCGTTTAGCGATGGCTTTCAGATGTTCGCAACACAACAGGTACACCCACTGTACCGGACATCGTTCGTTACTGGCTGGTCAGTAACCAATGGAAAGCGAAGTAGACCTTGAACCCATAACGCCAACCTTGTAGAAATAAAAAAATCATTAACAAGATTACTACGGTAGTGATATATATTGTAACATAATTAATCGTAAATTGTCCGTAGTTTTCTTAAATTGCAGTGGTGCATTGCTATATTTTATTTACAGTATCATAACCCCCTCTGCAAGCATTACTGAAGACTTATCAACACTTTTATCATGTCATGCTCTAAATATTAATCTACTGCACTTGTCTACAATATTTCAAAATACATTTTTTTCCACATAATCTGGGATTTGTTGGAAGTTAAGAAATAACACAAACTTTCTTACCTTCCCACAAATGTAATATCATATGAAAGTATTGTATCATTTAATGATGCAATACAGTAAACTCCCGATTATCCCTATTAATTGGTGCTGCGCCACGCACGGATAATCGGGGAACACGGATAACCCGAAAATAGCACATATGTTAATATAAAAATGTAAAAAAAAATTTAATTTATAAATAACTTAATACCATAATGTGAGTAATGGTTCTACCAACGAATAACGTATTTTACAACGTTTTCACCAAAATAAATAACAGTATGTCTGGGGTGCACGGTAAAAACGAGAAAAAAATGATGTTGAGATGTCGTTAACCCACTCTTGCGCTATCTTGTTAATCCGTTCGTGTGCGCAGGAGTTGACACTTATGTTCCAAACAGGTTTTTTTTACAAAATTTTTGGTTTTTACAGTGTTCAAAGTCGCACGGATAATCCAAAAACCAGTTAATCGGTGAATGGATAATCGGGAGTTTACGTATGGTGAAGTAGATTAACTTTTAAAACATATGTCAAAAATATATATACGCCTTATGAAAAACTTGTAGCGGGAAAAACGCTAATGATATCTGACGACCGTTACTAATCAGTTTAAGTAACCACATACACGCTAGCGAGACAATGAACTATTTCGGTACATAACAAATTTTCACAGTCAAGGAAAGTTCCTCATTGGTTAATTCCGACTGTATCTTGTACAAATTTTTCAGTGTGTTAAACATATATGGGTAAAAAAGCTCAGAATTCTTTATTTAACTCTTTTATTGGTTTTATTAATTTTTCGAGTACTTATATGAATTTTTTTTTGTTACTTTCCAATTAGTAGCCATTCAACGATAGCGAGGCACAGTCAGATAAAAAACAAATCACACTATCACTGTGCCAAGTCCCACTATCGTGTGGAAGAAAACTCAATACTTTGGGATTGAAAAAAAAAAAAACATTCTCTGCTATCTCTGCTTTCGTACTCTACTGCGTCCAGGTTAAAATACACAAATACACGCCTTCGCTTGCTGTTTTTTTTATAAATGCGTATTTCAACTGTGTTCAGTGAACTGCGGACTAGTGACACCATTGTTTCGTTACGCACTCCTGCAGATGCAGTAATTACTTTCCCCAATTTATAACAAAGTCTATTTTTTATAACAATTCAAAACTACCGGTGATAAACTACTAGGATTCTAAAGAGTTTTGGAATAATATTTGCAATTATTTTGACTTTAAAATCATGTTTTATACTAATCAATAATTAATGGTAATTTCTCGAACCGGTAGAAGATCTGTCCCGTCAACATAGTATAAGTGATTGGCTGAAACAATTCAGCAATATTCCAGTGCACATATTACAGCCTCGACTGAATAATTGGACAGTTCACTTTTTGTGATTCTACACATATGACACTCTTGTATTTTTAAGACGTTTTTATTAAATCGCTTTTAAGTCTGTTTGTCTTGTCGGTGTCAAAGAACAAGGATAAGGTTAATTTTACTACAGGCTAGAAAGAAAATGTGTTTTCTTATGGGAGAGTTTGGCACAGGGACAATTTCTGCCACTAGTTTCGCTGCTATCGCTAAGGTACCAAAAAAAATACGAAACCGTTGTAAAATTGAATTCAAATGAGCCTGAAAATAGCAGAAGTCATTCAACTTAAATTTAAAGTGAAAATAAATCAATTTCGCGTTACAAATTATCAACTTAATTACATTAATTGTTAACTCTAAATTCATAAAAGTGCTGTGACCCATTACCGATACCAGAGCTTAAGTGGCAGAAATTGTACCTGTGACAAACTTTAAACATTGATCTTTCTATCCCGAAGTATAATTAACCTTAGCTAGGGTAACAATAAGCTATAGACTTAAAACTGTAAAAAAATCAGAAGTGGATTGCAATGCAACATTCGCGTCTGTCTGTTTGTTTGGTCGGTACAAATTTTGCGATCGATTTTAACAAACTTCCCGATTAATTAGAGATTTGAAACATTATACACAGTTCATGACTTAATGACAAAGCAATATAAGTGGAAATAAATTGTGATAGTATAATTACTTTAAAAATTTTCCAATTCGATTTTCGGTACACCACGTTTTTAACGAGCTTGCCTACCTCAGAGCTCTGGCGGCAGCAAGGATAAAGTTTTACGTTTTAAATTATGTTCAGTGGGCTCAGTCACGTTTTGTGATATCATTTCCGGACAAAATCCAATTTCAGCATCGATATAATGAGAATATTACTTCATGAACAAATTTGCAGAGAAGAAATTGTGACTAGCTATTTTGAAGTGTTTTATGTAATCAAAAATAATATATTTTTTCAGGGTATTAAATAAGTTGCCTTATAGATAATTTATTTATCAATGTGACAGCACAGAGATGAATACAAAAGTCAGTAGTGGCGTACACGTAGCTTCAACACGAACTGAGTTACATAGAACATAATTTAACATGTACAACCCTATACTTGCTGCCGCCGGGGTTCTGAGCTAGGAAGTGCCTTAAAACATGTGACTGCAATATTTCACACACACAAAATTCAAAAGAAGAAAATTATATTAAATATTTTAAATATACTACGTTATTAAGGTTAAATGTCCCGCACATCTAGTGAGATTCTCTGCCACGTGATGGCAACACTTTGAGACATTAAATTTATTCAATCAAAAACTTGGAAATATTTGGATGGATTTCAAATCTGAAAACTGAACTGTACATCGGAATACCGCACAAAATTGTATAATTATGTTGCATTCTATTAAAAATACATTATTCTGTTTTAAAAAGGTTCGAATATTTTTAATTCTCCTTATACACAATTTGCAATACGTGAACGCATACAGAGACCCGTTCAGATTTTGAATTGGCCAAGTACTATAAGCGGAAAGAGAAATATAATATTGTAACATATCTGGGGGTGGGGAGACTGGTCGGGCTACATCGCATCTGGTGAGGGATAATACCTGTTTGACGGGGGGAAGGGGGGAGAGACGGGTCGGGCACGTGCCGCGTATGTTGAGAGGCATGTGGTACTCGGCATATGAGATAGAAACATTCAAACGACATACTTCAACAGAACTAAGGAAGGTATTAGCTATAATTTTCAGTGTTGTAACATCCGGCATTAGTATGGAGTTATCTCGGTAAACAATGGAGCTGAATTATATCAGAATAGCCTGAGCTGTGTTCGAACCCGAGTCCTCATAACTATAAATACAAGCGTTATACAACTGTTCCACTTCACTCGGTGTGCGTCGGTAAATATCGGATAAATATCGTATACATTATTCTTCAGAATTGTTCTTGCGTCAGTTTTTTATAAAATGGGCTGACTGGACAGGGTTGACATAGTTGGCAAGCCTGCGAGGTGTCCTGCAGATAAAGGCTCCTTGTGCAGAGCATGTAAGTTTGTAAGACTGTACAAGTTGTAACATAGACCTGGGCACAATTCCATAATTAATCACAAATTACAATCTAAAATTGTTGAAATGAAGACTATTTCAAGTTAAAATTACTAGAAACAAACACCGTAGCACGTGAATGGTTCCGAGAGGTAGATTTTCGTGAGAAATAGAATCGATGCCCGACAAAAATACTTCGGTGCTCTTTCAATAACTACGCATGCCATTTCAATGTATTCATTCCTAAACTGTTGTCATTCTAGTCCCAATTTAATTACAAGAATTAATGTATGTATCGCACAAAACATCCAAAATTCCATTCCTGCGCAACTTCGTGGAAATAAGTGATAATTAGTGAAATATAGTGCAATATAGTGCAAGATACTGCATTTTAATGTAAGTTGGTGGAACTTAATGCAACAGAGGTTAAGTCGAGTTAGTTTGCGTTAACTTACTTGGGTTAGTTTAAGCTGATTTAGGTTGGTCTAAGTTAGGTTGGGCAAGGTAAAGATGAGTTAGAGTGGGTGAAGGCTAGTGGTACTTAATGCAAGTTAGTATAACTTAGTGAAAGATAGTGCAACTTAATGCAAGAATGTGCAACTTAGTTCAGTTGGTTCACTTAAGTGAAGGTGGTTCGATATAATTAGGTTGGGTTACGATAGGTTAGAATGATTTAGTTTAGGTTAAATTGCATTAGGTTAGGTTTGGTTAGGTTAGGTTGCTTTAGCTTGTGTTAGGTTACGTGAGGTGAGGTTAGGTTAGGTTAGTTAGTTTGTGTTATGTTATGTTAGGTTGGACTAGGAACAGATCAAACTCGTGATAATAGGCGAAAACAAGTAGGATAGTGCAACTTAGTGCAAGATATGCAACTTTGTGCATGAGAGTGCAACTTAGTGCAAGAAAGTGCAACTTAGTGCAAGAAAGTGCAACTTAGTGCAAGAAAGCGCAACTTAGCTCAAGAAAGTGCAACTTAGCTCAAGAAAGTGCTACTTAGCCGAAGAAAGTGCTACTTAATGCAAGTTATTGCAACATAGTGCAAGAAAGTGCAACTTAGTGCACTTGGTTTACTAATGTGAAGGTGATTCGAGATAATTAAGTTGGGGTTGGATAGGTTAGGTTCGGATAGGTTGGGTTGGGTTATGTTGGGTCAGTTTAGGTTAAGTTCCATTAGGTTAAGTTATGTTAGGTTAGGTTGTTGAGGTTGTGTTAGGTTAGGGGAGGTGATATCAGGTTGACTTAGGTTCGATTGTGCACAGTCATGTTAGGTTGGGAGTAATCTAGTGATACTAGGTGAAAGCTAGTTCTAGTTAGTGCAAGACAGTGCAACTTAGTGCAAAAGTGTAACTACATGCATGAATGTGCAACTTAGTGCACGAAAATGCAACATAGTGCAGTAAAGTGCAGTTAAGTGCAATAAAGTGCAATGTAGTGCAACAAATTGCAACTTAGTGCAATAAAGTGCAACTTTGTGCAAGTATGTGCAACTTAGTGCAGTTGGTTTACTTACATGATGGTGATTCGGAATAATCAGGTTGGGTTAGGTTGGGATAGGTTAGGTTTGTTTTGGTTAAGTTGCATTAGGTTAGGTTATGTTGGGTTAGGTTAGGTTGGGTTAAGTTAATGTGGGTTAGGTTGGGTTAGGTAAGGTTAGGTTTCTTTAGGTTGTGTTAAGTTAGATGAGGTTAGGTTAGGTTAGTTTGGGTTAGGTTTAGATGTTTTATGTTAGGTTGTGTTAGGAAGGGCGTAATCTAGTGATTATAGGTGGAAGCTAGTGAAACTTAGTGCGAGATGGTGTAACTTAGCGCAATAATGTGCATCTTAGTCTATAAAGTGCAACATAATACAAGAAAGTGCAACTTTTTGCAAGCAAGTTTAGGTAAAATTAGTATGTGTTTAGGTTAGATTGGGTTAGGCTGGGTTAGGTGTCATTAGGTTAGTTATGTTTAGGTTAAGTTGGGTAAGGTTGGGTTATGTTTGGTTAGGTAAGGTTAAGCTAAATGAGGTTAGGTTAGGTTATTTCAGGTTAGAAAGAGAGTCATCTAGTGATACTAGGTGAAAGTTAGTGCTAGTTAATGCAAGATAATGCAACTTAGTGCAAAAGTGTAACTAAGTGCATTAAAGTGCAACTTAGTGCATAAAAGTGCAACATACTGCTATAACATGCAACTTAGTGCAAGAAAGAGTAAATTAGTGCAATAAAGTGTAAAATAGATCATTAAAGTGTAAAATAGTGCAAGAAAGTGTAAAATAGTGCAATAAAATGTAAAATAGTGCAATAAAGTGCAACTTAGTGCATTAAAGTGCAACTTAGTGCAATAAAGTGCAACTTAGTGCTATAAAGTGCAACTTAGTGCTATAAAGTGCAACTTAGTGATAGAAAGTGCAACTTAGTGCTATACATTGCAACTGAGTGCTATAAAGTGCAACTTAGTGCTATAAATTGCAACTTAGTGCTATAAATTGCAACTTAATGCTATAAATTTCAGCTTAGTGCTATAAATTGCAACTTTGTGCAATAAAGTGCAACTCTGTGCAATTAAGTGCAACTGTGTTCAGTAAAGTGCCACTTTGTGCAGTAAAGTGCAACTTTGTGCAATAAAGTGCAACTTTGTGCAATAAAGTGCCACTTTGTGCAATAAAGGGCAACTTTGTGCAATAAAGTGCAACTTTGTGCAATAAAGTGCAACTTTGTGCAATAAAGTGCAACTTTGTGCAAGAATGTGCAATTTGGTGAAGAAAGTGCAACTTAGTGCAAGATAGTGGAACTTGGTACAAGAATGTGCAACTTGGTGCAATAAAGTGCAACTTTGTGCAAGAAAGTGCAATTTGGTGCAAGAAAGTGCAACTTAGTGCAGTTGGTTTATTTATGTGAAGGTGATTCGAGATAATCAGGTTGGGTTAGGTTGGGATAGGCTAGGTTTGTTTTGGTTAAATTGCATTAGGTTAGGTTATGTTGGGTTAGGTTAGGTAATGTTATGTTACTTTAGGTTGTGTTATGTTAGGTTAGGAAGGGTGTCATCTAGTTATACTATATGAAGCTAATGCTAGTTAGTGCAAGATAATGCAACTTAGTGCAAAAGTGTAACTAAGTGCATGAAAGTGCAACTTAGTGCATAAAATTGCAACTTAGTGCAAATAAGTGCAACTTAGTGCAAATAAGTGCAACTTAGTGCAAATAAGTGCAACTTAGTGCAAATAAGTGCAACTTAGTGCAAATAAGTGCAATTTAGTGCAAGAATGTGCAACTTAGTGCAAATAAGTGCAACTTAGTGCAAGAATGTGCAACTTAGCGCAAGAATGTGCAACTTAGTGCAAGAATGTGCAACTTAGTGCAGTTGGTTTACTTACGTGAAGGTGATTCGAGATAATCAGGTTGGGTTAGGTTGGGATAGGTTAGGTTTGTTTAGGTTATGTTGTATTAGGTTAGGTTATGTTGGGTTAGGTTAGGTAAGGTTAGGTTAAGTTGGGTTAGGTTAGGTAAGGTTAGGTTAAGTTGGGTTAGGTTAGGTAAGGTTAGGTAGCTTTAGGTTGTGTTATGTTATGTTAGGTTATGTTAGGAAGGGAAACATTTAGTTATACTAGGTGAAAGCTAGTGATAGTTAGTGCAAGATAGTGCAACTTAGTGCAAAAGTGTAACTAAGTGCATGAAAGTCAAACTTAGTGCATGAAAGTGCAACAATGTGCATGAAAGTGCAACAAAGTGCAT
The DNA here is from genome assembly GCA_003012365.1 of Medauroidea extradentata. Classification (NCBI taxonomy): domain Eukaryota; kingdom Metazoa; phylum Arthropoda; class Insecta; order Phasmatodea; family Phasmatidae; genus Medauroidea; species Medauroidea extradentata. The sequence continues at coordinate 10,376 of PNEQ01113065.1, forward strand.
TAAAATGCAACTTAGTGCAAGAAATTGTAAAATAGTGCAATAATGTGCTATTTAGTGTAAAAAGTGTAAAATAGTGCTATAAAGTGCAGTGTGGTGCAAGAAAGTGCCATTTGGTGCAAGAAAGTGCAACTTAGTGCAAATAAGTGCAACTTAGTGCAAGAATGTGCAAATAAGTGCAACTTAGTGCAAGAATGTGCAAATAAGTGCAACTTAGTGCAAGAATGTGCAACTTAGTGCAGTTGGTTTACTTTCGTTGAGGTGTTTCGGGATAATTAGGTTGGGTTAGGATAGGTTAGGTTAGATTTGGTTAAGTTGCATCAGGTTAGATTATGTTGGGTTAGGTTGGGTTAGGTTGGGTTGGGTTAGGTTGGGTTACGTTGGGTTAGGTTAGGCTAGGTTAGATTGCTTTAGGTTTGTTAGGGTAGGTGAGGTTAGGTTAGGTTGGGTTATGTTTGGATGTGTTATGTTAGGTTGTGTTAGGAAGGGAGTAATCTAGTGATACTAGGTGGAAGCTAGTGCAACTTAGTGCGAGATGGTGCAACTTAGCGCAATAATGTGCATCTTAGTCAATAAAGTGCAACATAGTACAAGAAAGTGCAACTTAGTGCAAGCAAGTTTAGGTAAAATTAGTATGTGTTTAGGTTAGATTGGGTTAGGTTGGGTTAGGTTACATTTGGTTAGATTGGGTTAGGTTACATTAGGTTAGGTTGGTTTAGGTTAAGTTTTGTTAGGTTGGGTTATGTTGGGTTAGGTAAGGTTAGGTTGGGTGCGTGTGTTAGGATGAGTAAAGTTAGGTTGGATTAGGTTATGTTGGCATAGGGTAGGTAAAAACTAATGATACTTGGTACAAACTTATGCAACTTAGTGCAAGCTAGTGCAAGCTAGTGCAACTTTGTCCAAGATAGTGTAACTTTGTGCAAGCTAATACAATTTAGTGCAGTTAGTTCATTTAGGTGACATTGGTTTAAGATATCTATGTCGGGTTACGTTAGGTTGGGTTGGCTTAAGTTGAGTAAAGTTTGATTAGATTATTTTGGGTTATGTTGGAATTATGTTTGGCTCTGTTGGGTTAGGTTAAATAAGGTTATTTTGATTTATAGTTGGGGGTTCAAGCTAGTGTGGCTGGGTGCAACTTAGTGCAAGGTAATGGTACTTAGTGCAACATGTTGCACCTTAGTGCATGTAACTGCAGTTGGTATGTGTTAGGTTAGATTGGGTTAGGTTATTTTTAGGTCTGGTTGGGTTGGGTTAAGTTGGGTTAAGTAAGGTTGCGTTATGTTGGGTTACATTGGGTTAGGTTAGGCTAGGTTGGTTTAGGTTGTGTTCCGTTGGGTTATTTTTGGTTGGGTTTTATGCAGTTGTGTTAGGTTAGGGTGGGTTATGTTAGGTTGCATTAGATTATATTGTGTTGTGTTAGGTTGAGTTAGGTTTGGTTACGTGGGTTAGGTTTGATTAAGTTGGGTTTGTTTAGTTTGGAATAGGGTAGATGCAATTATTACTATATTACAATACAACTTGTTACATAGCAATGCAACTTAGTGCAAGATTGTGCAACTTTATGCAGGCTGGTAGAACTTATTGCAAGCAAGATTTAGCGAAGTTGATTTGGGTTAACAAGATTGGGCTCGGTTAGGTTACGTTAGGTTAGTTTGGGTAAATGGTTAGTTAGGTTAGGTTGGTGTGAATTACGTTCAGTAAGGTGGCACGATTAACCATGCTTCAAAGTGTGTGTGTTTGTGTGCTTGGTGTGTTTGTATGTGTATGTTGTGTGTGTGCGTATGTACACACACATATCCTTGACATCTATGCGGTAAATTTATTTGCACATTAATTTTGTTGTTTTTGAGAAATGTACTGAAAAAACCTCAAAATATTTAAATAGAATATTTTAGAAGACAATTTGAAAACGAGTTGTTAAGAACTTCAAACTAACCCATATTCCAAATTCATAGGAATAAGAAATTAAGTAACCGACGGGACTTAACATTGCAAAGTTAGAAAGTTAAGAAGAACATACAAAGAGGTAAAAACGAATGTTTCAAACGAGAATAAAAATTAATTAATGTAAAATAAAAATAATTAAATAATTATAAATAAGAAGTTAAAAAGATCCTTTTTTTATTTTTCTTTCAAATGCCTATGCCAGTAATTTAGCTACAATAAGCGTGATGATCACGAATGCACGAATTGTATTATGTTGTACTTGCTATTTTATCCACCTGTTACATTTGCGTGGTGTTATCTATTCAGATGTACGTGGTTGAGTTCGGACGGAGTAGGTTCATATTTTCATGGAATTATCTTATGTGAAAATAGGACGAATATGTGTTTTCAGTTTTTCCGCAAAGTGAATGTAGTAGGAGTACGAAATTTTATTTTGAGAAGTACGAAATTTCATTTCTTGAAATATAAAATTACTATTTTGATGTAAATTAAGGACACGCTGAAATAGTATCTAAAATTGAAAACAAACTTTTCTAAAGTATTGATTTAAGAAAAATTTAATGTCGGTTTTCAGAATATCATTACTTTCCCTGTATTCACTTTACGAAAAAAAATTGGTAAATCCTGTAGCGGCATATCTAGTCCAGATAATTTAGTTGCCCACTTAGTCTAAAGCCTGTAGTGGAATTAATCTGAATATTTTCTATATATACCTGCTGATATTCCTTCCTGCGGTATTTATTCAATTGCAATGAAACTTCAGTGAGTTGTGCTTGCGCAAACAAAGGTTTCTGACAGTAAATCTCTGTATAGGGAAGGAGGGCACGACAAAGCAGGTCATGTATGCAGGATGGGGTACTCAAATATTTTATTAAAATATTTATTTATTTGTTTAAAGTATGTATAAAACGGTGGTTAATTATCCTACCATAAATTTGGAACATTTGGAATTTGCAACGAAAGTTATTTCATATATAAATATATTTTTTTTTTTAAAAATTGTAGTTTAGCACTTATAATGTTATCAGTATTGATATTACTAGAGATAATGGTTTATCGCGGGAAAACTTGACTGTTTACTGAGTTTCAAAACACGTTCAACTTACCAAAAGATTACTGGTTTACACTTGTTCGTGGAGCTGCAATCCTATTTGACTGAGCCAATAAGAATCCGCTATTGTAATAATTGATGCCTATTTTAGGGTTGCAGACATCTACGTTATGTTGGACTAATATAATTCAATAACACACGTTGCACGAAACTGCAGCGATTTCAAGGATATGTGACACAAAAAATATCCGCAATATACCATCGTCTCTAATTATTACTTATATGAAATTCGAAATGCCAAACATTTTATAAAACTTTTTTCGTTTTTTCTTTAAATTGGTCCTTAAAATATACTTTTATTGTATATATATACATATATATATTTACTATATTAAAATAAAACTTAGGATTGTTTGGCGTACATAGATTTTAATGTAGAACGACTCAAAGAAGCATTCAACTGAAAACCAAGCGGTCGAAGTCGCAGGCAATAGCTAGTTACGAGTAGTAATATTCCAACTTGGTTTTCGAAATTTGCCAGCAACGATTTGCCCAAAATACTGATTTCCCAGAACTTCATTTCTTGGAAGATCGTGAATACTTTTATGGGTCAGAGATACGTCACGTCTGTACTCAAATGTTTGGCAACAGGAATGGTTTGCATTTTATACTGCAATGTCACGTTCTTCTGAAGTACGTAAGTAGGAAGATCATGCATAAAACAGCAAATTGGAGCGTTGTTTTCCTGAGAAGATAAAGGGAACCTTTCTGCTTTCTCCAATATTTCTGTTCGGATATTTCTGGCCACGAGACTGAAAGAGGCACTCAACGGCTTAGCCAACTGCAGACAGGAATAGTGGTAAAGCATGTAGCCTCTCTAGGGATTCGAACCCGTCCCTAGACACCAACTGTTGCTTCCTTCTAAAAGGTAGCATCGCCCGACCTATTGCTTCCCGAGACAATAAAAAGCACCACGAAGTCGAAGACTTAAGGACAATATTCATCATCATATTTTTCTATGTATATTTGTTCCAGTTTATTTTATTATTATTATTATTATTATAAATACATTGTGGGTGAATTTTGCTCTTATATATTATTTTATCTCTCATAGTTTTACGCACTGACTCGTAAATGCAAAAATTTTCATATTACGGTATTATGTACGCCCTTAATACCAATCGACACACAAAACTGGAAAAAATTACAGTGAATGACAATGTCGCATGCTTCAAGTTCTCCCATACAAAAACAAAAATATTTTTTGCATTTAAATAAAAATTCTGATATTTAAAAAAATTAATATACTTATACTTTCGAAAATTTACTTTTGAAGTTTAGGGTTAGTTAAAGTTCAACATAATTATTTAACCATTTCTTGACCCAGATGGTCTTCATAAGTCATATTTTGTCGTACTGCTGGCTTGTGAAGTATCAGGCACAAACTGGAGTTAACTCTGTTTGTTCATTTTGTAACCAACAAAGGTTAGCCAGGTATTAACCGTACTCCTATAACAATTATGTGTGTAATATGGTGATCATCGACTAGCTAACCTTGTCCCGAGAAAAGTAAGCTCGGAGATGATGAATTTGTCGGTCGAGTCAGCCCGGTTCAAAGTATAGAAGCTACAGAATTTCGTCTAACGAGGAATTTTTTTTACCTGGGCTAACCAATTGATAGTTCGTAAACTCACACTTGTGGTAGTTCGTTCCTGCGTTCTTAGGTAGGATGCTGTGACAGCGGAGTTCGTTTCCAACTCCTGTACACTCCCCAATCGACGACCACGACAACCCCTAGCTCTGGGGTTGATAAGGGTTGAGGGGGTTGCAGGACGTGTCCAGTTCGACCACTGCCGGGTTCGACATAGAGTTATTGCACCACTGAGGGGGAGGGGGGAATGTGTGGCTCTCGCGTATCGTCAGTCGCGAGGGGTCGTGCGCGGGCACTTAATCAGCTCGTTATCTCGGCACGTGCGCGAAACCGTGTGACAGACGGGGGGAGGGTGGACCCAGAAACGAAGGGATTGGACGATGGTTGGTGGAGGGAGGGGATGGCTGCTGGTTTCGCCGACAACCAACCCCTCCCCAGAGGGTGGAAAAAGCCGTCCCTCGTTACTGATATGCCAGATGCCTGCTGAGATCCCGCACCCCTTCCTCTCTGGCCCTCGACCTTCGCCGTTGTCATCTCGCCACAGAACTACCCTCCAACCCCTCCAGGGCTCCGTGTTAGGGGAGGTTGTGTCGAGAGCTACACTGCTGAGTGCAAAGTTCCGAAGTTAGTACGACCCCTGGAGCACACACTAGTCCCTCCAACAGGTACTACGTCTCTGAGAAGCTTTTTCTCTGACATATGGCGGAACTTCAGGGGTCAGAGCACAGCCTCGAGACACGCAAAAAAAGTTAATATTTGTCCCTTCCTCTGATATTCATATTCTAGTATTATCTACAGACCGGAAACATCCGCGGGTTCACTGACTTTCAGTCCAGTCTCCAAGAATTTACCAAATGTATCAGTACAGCGGTTACAAACTTTCAGAGAGATAGAGTACACCCAGACGATGGGAAATCACATAGCAATGCATAATCCTAAGCACTTTCCTGGACACAAAACACTAGAAAGAAAGGACAGTAACAAGACGAGAAAACATGTGAGTAGTCCAGTTCCAAAACTCTTCAAGTCCATCACCAAGGAAAAATTAGTTCTGAACAGTTTTGTGTAGCTTTTAAACGTGCGCCAAAGTTGACGTGATGATAGTTTCCAAAACTCGCCTTATTCAATAACAGACACACTTTGAAAAACTGGTTCGGCCATGTCACAAATGGGATCGCAAATCAGTTTTTCGCGATTTGCTCAGCTTTAGTGAAAGTGGACTAGACGAGTTTTGGAACTGGACTACTCATGTTTATTATTCTTAATACAGCAAAAATTTTGGGAAGTCTTTGGCTGGTGTTGATGATATATGTCTTTATGTTCTTTTTTTTCCTCAGTTTTTTTGCTGTATTAAGAATGATACATATGTCTTCTCCTCTTGTTCGTGTTCTTTTTTTCTTTTGTTTTGTGTCGTCACTACGGCGGCAGGAAAGTGTTTCCAACCATGCATTGCCATGTGATTTCCCATAGTCTGGGTATACTCTATCTCTCCTTACACTTTGTAACCGCTGTACTAATACATCCTGTATATGTACCGAAGCAGATAACAGTTGCTCATTGGCTGCCTGGGGACACACTCATATCTAGAGACCTGAAAAATTCGTGTTCTCTTTAAGGTGCAAGCTAGAATTTCATCAACTATAGGTCTGTGTCACGTTAACAATTGGCTGTCGTCTTGCTCGACACTTCCTGGAAGTAGATAAGTCAATAACAAAACTGTTACTGAATTCAGGCTTATTTCACTGTCAACGAGCAGCTAATAAACAGATTCTGTCTACCTACAGGTCAGAGAACCCACGAATTTTTCTGGTCTCTTCTCATATCACATGATTGGGTTTTCATTTTTTGCACAGCATAAATTTTATTTGAATTATTGAAAAATACAAAGTTACTGAGTTACAGCAAGCACAATGTGAGGAATCAATATATAAATAATTTGCTTTGATTTATTTCGTTATGAATTATTATTTCTGCTGCAACCTTAGAGCGGACATAGTATAATGACCTCGTTGACGACGAGACGTAAAACCGACTTACCTCACCTTCAATAATACTTCAAGCAATCTTTCTTTTCTTTCCAAAAACACGAATATTTTGTATCCCTAGAGGAACTGTTCGGAAAGTATTTCCAAAGAAGTCTTGTTACCATCCATCCGCCTACAGGTTTCGTCCCAGGTTTGAAGACTCACTTCTTCCTAACTGTAAGAACCTACAACTCGGGATACGTGATGCCCCAGGGATGCTGGGCTGATCCTCATTCGGCAAGAAGAAATGTCTCGAAGAAGGTAGAGGGACGCATACAAGACTTCTAGAGTCACGGCTCGTCTTTCAGATATAGTTGTCTCAAGCTCGAAGAACAAGCTCCACCATTACGTATAACATGCCCTAGTTACTCGGGTGCTGGAAGTCCGAGGTAGGTGTGAGAGCTTTGTGCTTCTCAGAATTTGGCCTTATACGCCAAGACGTACAGCAGTCATACATAGAGTGAGAGAAAATGAGGCGAGGGAAAAGGAATTTGCGGTGAAGGCGAAGGGATAACGTAACATCCATACCCGAGCAGGAATTCGATCCCAGGACCCCTCGTGCCAATGGTCGCGAGAGAGAAAAAAGGGAGAGAGAGAGATAACACACGTATTATGGCTTTGCTTGGAACTGAGGAGACGTGGTTGTGATTGAGACCATGTTTACTTGCACTGTTTTCGTGGACATGCGCAATTGCGAGCTACAGAAAACCCCAGAATAAAACAAAAAGCAAAACTGCCAGTACAAGCTGTTGAAGACAAATATGTAGGCCTGAAACACAAATAATATCATAAATGAATTCATATTCATTCCAGAACAACGCACAAAACAAGCTGATTATCATAAAAATTAATCCCAAAATGGAACATAGCAGTATAAAGAAATACAAAAAAAACAGTAAATGAAGGCTTATAAAAATGGCGACAACAAAAGACGAGGACTAACTACGATGACAACATAAACAAAAAGAGACATGAATGTATTCAATCACAGACGACACATCAAAGAAAAACAGACGAAAAGTAGCAAGTTTCCTGGGACATGAGATATGTTTACTTCTTCAAACACACGTGCATGCTGAGCAGCTCCAGCAGAATGGCCGAGTGGACATGTGACATTGCGAGCGAAAGACGTCGAGTTACAGAGAAAAGACACAATAAAACGGTTTTGCTTATAATCCTAACCTACTTCATGAATGGTTCAAATATTTAATGTTTACCACACATACATAATATATCGAAAATCTAAACTATTGAAATATGGGAGAAAACCGGCGTAGACACCAATACCAGCTTATGGAAGGTGGAGAACCAGTGAACTGAATTCTGACTGGGCACACGCAGGCATGTGCCACGCCCTGAAGGAAGACATGAATTATATAGTTTTTGGGTAAAGCGGTATAACACGAAAATGAGAACACTGAGTAAGTATGTGAGTACATTACACATGTTATTTTATACGTCTTGGAAACATGATATAATTCTAATGGTTAAGGTAAAGAAAACAATTTAACATGTACGTAACTATGTATAATATTTCGCTATTTCGCTCAGTGTATCTTCAAATTTTCACATTCGATTGACTCAAGACGCCATTTTCGACTCATCCCAGTTTATCTAAATACCAAAGTATCATACAGAAGCGAAGGAGGCAAAATGCTGGGGAAAACTGGAGTACCCAGAGAAAACCCGCAGGCCCGTCCCGCAGAGGATCGAACACGGAACGCCATTGGGTGAGGTCGCTGTGCCAACCGCATCCTTATAGGTACAGAAAAAAAATTCAACAGATAGGAAATGCTAAGCACGCATTTACAATTTACGTATATTAATTACACCAGAGGAACGGATAAGCTATTTAACTTTGCGAAGTAAAGGTGCTTATACAATAATGGAAGACAAGGCCGAGTTAGAAGCTCCTGGTAAACTACAGATAGGCCAACCCGCGCAGCTGCAGTGAATCCCGGGTCAGCAACCACTCCAGGGGCAATGATCTAGAGATGAGTACATCACTAGAATAAAATATTCTCCTTGCAACAAACCATCAAATCGCAAATAAAATTCCTTCGCGACATATCCCCAAAAACTCATATTGAACTTAAAAAATTGCAGAGAGAATGTTTCTCAAGAAACATAACTTGAATAAGAGATATCGAATGGATATTAAAGTAAACTCAACGCTACACAAGCAATAACTTAATAGCAACTCTCAAAGACATTGCATTAAACTATAAAATACATCAAGTAAAAGTAAAAAAAAAATGTGGCTGTGGCCCTAGACATCACTTCTTATTTTACCGGAACTTAAAATATCTTTATATCATAAATTTTATGAGATTGTCTGCATTTTTCTGTATTGGTGGAGACCAAAACTTTTTGCCAGTTCCGAGTGAAAGCTTCTTCCACAACAAAACGCTCTTCTCATAATACCTCTGACTTGAAAAGAATCCTCCCAGCAGTCACCTAGAGTGGTATCAGGAAACCATGGAATACCGAGATCAGGATGGCCGGAGCCGGGAATCGAACCCGGGACAACTCGAATGCCAGTCCAAATTGCTACCACTGCAGCACTTCACTCGGTCATTCTTGTTTAGAAGTGTTTCAAATGTGAGATGTGATGCACTGCCCTCGTGTACACTTCCCATAAGCTGCACCTTTGTCTAGCGACACTACGATTTGTACCGAGTATTCGAGGACCAGATTCCAGCGTGGTAGGAGGAGAAAAACCTCAGTTAACCTAAGCTTTACTGCGTGGTTTGAAGTGGTGTTCAGTTCTCAGGCAGCCTGTACGCCAGTAGGAAGCCCAGCCTGGCAGCTGGTCCTACACAGCGGCTGATCGTTAAATAAGAAACAGGAACAGCACTGCTCAGGGAAGAAGAGGGATCCAGGAGGAGTGCGAAACTGGGGATCCCGCAGGATTAGGCAAGAAAAGCGCGAGCGGGATTGGGGTCCAAATCCCTGTGCCTCAGGGATGTTGATTGGTGGCTCGGTCTGCGAGGACTTGCCTCGAGAGTTCTGCTCTTGCGTGTCGCAGTTCAGTTGTGAGAGCAGTAACAGCGACCACACCACAACTATACTGTCCTAGGGCATTCCTACAACTTATATTAATGTACGTCCTCGCCTGATGTTCATGGTATCCACTTCTAACAACAATAATCGAAGCTATGTGGACGACGCAGGTAGAACCTCAAGTACAACACCCTTAAAAGCACAGGTTCACAGCAACTTTCATCTTCATATTTTTATATTTGCACCAGATATTTTTTCTTATCGTAGACATAAATTGTTATTGCAGTTTATTCTCATGCATTTTTTTATCTCTCATAGTTTTTGCGTAATGGCTTGTAGATGTAAAAATTTACTAATTACGGTTTTCAAAACGGCAATAAAACCAACTGACATAATTAACTGAGAAAAAAAATCACAGTAAATAACGATGATGTTGACTACAAGGCATCCTGTATAAAACCACAAAATAAATTTTTTTTGTATTTAAAGAAATTTAAAAAATTTTTTAATTTGTATTTTAAAGTTTAGCATATTTATTTATGTTATAATTTATTTAGAAATAGTTTTTTAAGGAACATGTAATTTTAACAATTAGATTTCGTCTTTGTCCAAGGTGTGTGTCCTTTTTGTTATTTGGCACAACGGATAAATGTGGAACAGTTTCGCGAAAAACCATAACTATTTAACAAACTACAGCGCATTTGTAGCACGTGGTAGATGGCTACGTTAAGAATTAAACTGGCGGTGCAGTGCTTTGGTGATGTTTTTTATGTAAATCAGTAAACTCTGGTCACATACTTTAAACAGAGTATAGCATGGAAAAAGTCAAAATATCTCTTCCTTAATTCTGTTTTACTAATGTGAATGGTATTTTATCAAAAAAAGCAGATTGAAAATTCCGATTTTATTTATTGTCGAGGTCCCCAAAAACATCTTCCTGGTGTGCCATACTTTTAAAAATCACCGAAGCGTAATTTGAAGTGTGTTTTCTATTAGCACATAAGAATGTTGGGAAGACATCAAGCAGTGCCGCGTGAATAATACACGTGGAACACCACAACATTGTTAATGCGGTAAGCGAAGACTGCCATTAACAACTAGTAATAATAACACGGTCATAAACATTTTGAGATTTCAATGACTTGAAGAATAGACTCCATTGTTCTATATTTCCTTGAACAGACAGTTTCTACCAAGGTCTAGCAGCAGAGGTATCCATCCTCAGGATTGTTATTGGTCCAGACATCCAGGGAGTGTTATTTAACTAAATTGAGTCACTAAATATTGGCAAGTTTAGTAACCTGAAATATAGTTTAAAATGCCATACGTATTCGTGGATCAGAGCTACTTGTATGTTTACTGTCGCTACAATATAGTCTGTTCACTTTAAAATGAGCCCTCCCCAACACTTATAACATGCAATAACTGTATTTAATTGAGCCAAAGATTTTAAGTTTTCACAGTGGTGAAACTCTTCCTGTGGGTTTTAGTTTAAGGGAAGATTTCATATTAAATGTAGTAAACATGATTGCAGAATGGCTGAAAGGAAAATTCAAGCACTGTTCACTTAAACGTGAAGAGTCTATAGATAGACAATGCATTAAATTTTATCAAAGCCCACAAAAGTAAACTCTTTTTAAGTGGAACAAAATCATCACCTGTCACAAATTTACCCATGGTTAATGGAACTACAATACTTGAGACTTATTTACTTACACATTTATTATAAGGTCAGAGTTGTCCGAGGCGTAAATGTGATTCAGTTGAAAACGAGGCGAAAATGTGTGTTCACTCTACGACTAGCTTCTACTAAAATAAAATTCTGCATGCCCCTGTATCTATTTATACAGTAGCCGCTCCAATGGCTCGATCGATGACTTACTGTTCTGTGCTGTGCGAAAACATTGGCGAATTCACCACATCGGTGGAAAAAAAAACAGGCACGTTATCTATCGTACTCACATGCTATGCACTGCAAGAAATTATACTGAGGTGTCACGTCGTTAATGAGCTTATCAACAAAGTAAATAACTTTGTAGTAAGTTTTTTTTTTTACCTTTTCATGCAATGTAGCACAATTATGTAACTGAACTGTTGTTAAAAGTATAGAACTAATAAGGCCAAAATTCTTGTTGTTTGCCAGTGTTAATGTTGTTCTTAACACGACTATGCTTATTGTAGCGTGGGGAAGGTGGAGGGGGGTGCCTGAACATCACTCGAATCACTCAACGTGTTCACATTTTCTTCAAGGAGTAAGAAATCGAGAAAGTGTGTGCCATTAAATCAAAATTATGAATCGAAAATACTAATGAATTTCACATAATTGTAATTACGTGTATAGTCTAACCATCCTTCTACTGTTTAAAATCATCATAACTCGAGGTATTTCTATTTAAGTAGCATTTTTGTTAGTTTATTTATGTGTTAAGGGCGTTCAAGTGGGGAAAAATGCATAATTTTATATTTGTATAAAATAGTGTTAGTTTTGTAGACATTACTTCAGAGAACATTAATATCTAACGGAAAAAAATTAGCTCATCTAGTTTTCCCGTAATGTCACTTCAAAGTCAAAATTTGCATATTTTTACTTCATACAAAACTTGAAAACCAGTAAATATAATGA
>PNEQ01113076.1:0-26477 GCA_003012365.1 Medauroidea extradentata
AGAGTTGTTATTCATTAGACTGTGCCAATGAGTACATGGATAACTTTGACACAACACGTCTGTGATTTGCGGTATTAACCTCCACACGTTGTATGTTAAGGCATCCAATCACTGACCACAAAACAGAGATGCAGGTGCGCACGTGAGGCTCTGAAGCAAAGTGTTGCAAAAATCTTTTCGCGAAAACTACCGGGCCCTAACCCGAATGTAAGTTATCCAGTCAGTAGAGGTACGTAAATTTCGCGGATTCATCTCGCAGTAGCCTAGATTGCTCAGTCCTGTACACGCTCTGAATACAGTCGATTATTCATTGGCTTACAACATTACAAGCGATAGCTGTATGAATTATTTCCTTATTTACTACTGGCTTGCAGTAGTCAAATGCGTTTCGTGATAGCCGCCAGCTAATCACGCACGTGATTATGAAGTATATATTTTTGGCGTTCAACCTGACCTGGAATGTATTTGCGAAATTGACGTACCTCTACCAATCACATAATGTGACCATGGTTAATATCAATCGTGCTAATGTAGCTGCTAACAAAGAATGAGGATGTTTAAGGCGTTAAGTTGGCCACCTGGGTGAAAGTATTTAGCCTGTTCGAGGCCTACAAGAGCGGAAGCTAAGGACGTGCTTCACGCCTCCACCTAGCCTCACGCTCAAGGCACTGACCTGTCGCGAAGTTTTCTCGCCAATAACTTGCCTCTACGAGACGTTCAGACGTGAGCCTATTATTTTATGACGTCATATTAAAGATGGCGGTGTATTGTAAACGCATGTACCTTTTAAAATATTCTACACCAATACTTTAATACCAAGAAAGGACTACACACCCATTTTCTCCCTCTTTCGACGGCGTAAAACGAAACTTCGGAGGACCAGAAATTGGTGTACACGTGTGGAACATTCTTCGAATGATATTTCTAAGCAGACGTCGCTTACTGAAAATGAGCAGTTTTCGAATAGTCTTATAACTAGGGACCCTCGTTTTTCGCGAAAAGAATTTTGCTCCACTTTGTTTCCGTGTCTTACGTGAACATCTGCAGTTCTGCTTCGTGGTCAGTGATTGGATATTTGAACTCTCTCGAGCCTTGGGATTCTACCGGCAAATCACAGCCGTGAGGTGTTGCAGAGACTTTATTGTAATTGGCTCAGACAAATGATATACGGCTCTTCATATAGACACGCTGCCAATAATCATGAAGCAGAACTGCAGATGTGTACGTAAGGCACTGAAACAAAGCGAGGCAAAATTCTTTTTGCGAAAAACCAGGGTCCCTACTTATAACGGGCGAAGCTTTGAATACCGGCCTAGGCAGACGGTCGCCTTAAAATAAGGAAATCCTACAGGTCTTGGGAATTTCAGAGACGACCTATCTAAGTATACGCAAATACTTTAGACATGGCTGCCTGTAGTGTCTTCCACGTAACACTGTATAATGGACATGTAAGTCACTTGCTGTGAATGTGACTGTCAGACAATTTGTCTGTTGCTCTGCTTGAGTCATCACGAACTCAGCTGTACCTACTTTCATCCTTCGAAAACGCGATCTGATAGTGAAGTTCTAAGCGCCCCATAGATGCGTGGTTCATAATTTAAGACTTAACATTCAAAAGGGGCTATGTACCATTTTCAACAAAAATGAGTTAGATACATATAAATGTGCCAAAACATCAGGTCGAAGACATACGTAAAGTGCTATATCCTAGTGATATTCATACGCGCCGTACATCAGCACAATTCGATGGTTGGAGTAACATCAACGTATTCTAGTTCATTGGAAAAATATATATTGGAGTTCATAAGTGTTTTGTATTAATTACTGTTCGATTGCATCTATTTACTACTTTCCTATTGTAAAAAAATATGTGAACGCGTTCGGATAATTCCTTGTTCATTTGTTTCTCGCAATATACTGTCTTCGTCATTATCTCAAAACTTACCTTTTGGCACTTAGCCTCTTATGAATGTTAAATCCTCAATTAGCAGGGACCTGAAAATTATTTTACGCACACGCTATAATTCCAGCGACAACAAATTTCGTGCCACTTTCGCAATTGGCCCATGGCTTACTTGACATCCCCTGGAAGTCTCTGAGCCAATAATAAAAACATACATTTACGTCCCCCATACTACTGAGTCAGCGAGCAGCTAATGAACAGCTGCTGTTTGTTTGAGTGCACATGAGGAGCAAACATTCAAAACCAGACATGTCCAAAATACAGAAAATGTTATATACGTAGTTTTTAAATAAACAAGATGTGTTACATACGAGTATGAACTCAGACTCCATAAATAAAACACGTCTTATTGGGATGGTTATGTTTATTCTCAGTTAGTGATATAAAATATGAAGTTTATTCACTTTTCTCTACAGCTAGGTAAGGTGGAAATGTCTGCTTTTGAAAGTTTGCTCTATTATATTCTTGGAGGTTAGTTTTCAGGTCAGTGAACCCACGATTTTTTCCCGTCTCTAATAATTTAGAAACTGTGAAAACCTGGATCTTTCGCCCCAAAAATCTCCAAGAAACGGAATCGCATTGCATAGAGCAGGTTTGGATGCCACATATTTAACACGGTTAAATTGTTTACTGATAACTAGGGAAGGTGATTTCTTAAGTTTGGGACAATTCACCTGTCTGCTAAGTTTCAGTGTATTTTTAACGATTTTTATTCGATACTGGTGACTGCCTGTTTGACTGGCCAACGCTTGTTATGGTGCTCCACGACTGAACCTCTGTGATTTGTCTGTGAACAGATAAACTGTGCTACATTACCGTACTCCTCTCCGAATAAGGTTCAAGAAATTACACTGATTTGGAGAATATTCTGACAGAAAAAAATTCTCGCGATTTTCCAACATCTCAATTGATGACTAACAAAAACTAAGTATCGACAACCAGAAATCATGTTCGCTTAGTTAAGAAGGAACGCACGAATAAAGAATAAGAACCTCGGATACATAAACATTAAATTGGAACCAAGTAAACAGACCAGAGGTTCCAAGTCATGCAATACAAGATCCGACTGTATGCTTTGATCACGTGGACTTAATGTGCCTGCCTGACGTATCCAATAAACGTGTGTTATGCAGACCAAGTTTGTTATACTGGACAAAAAGTTCCTTGCCTCTTGTACGCTACGGGCTCGAAAGTCTACGTACCTCTACCAGTCTAATGAGTCCACAGACAACTCGATGTTGAGTAAAGTCACTACTTAGGACCGCATGCCTTGGAACGCTACCACGATACGCCACTGAAACAGTCGTAATCTTAAAACGATAAATCACTCTCCATGCATATATAATCACGGTATACGTGACCCTTAGGGTGGACTTCACAGGCGTGTTCTTACTAGTAAACATGTCATGATTGTCCTATGGAAAGACAGTAACGCCTGTAGCATGACCACACGAATTTCACCCACTCCAGTACTGGAAGTTTATAATTAACTCGCGATCATCTTCTGGTGCAGGGGCGTCATTTCAGGTTTTTCTAGGGGGGGGGATAAATTAGAAACTTTAATAATAAAAGTTTAGTTTTACGTGCTTAAGTTAGCATTATTTAAAATTAAAAATACAAAAAAAATATATTTATACACTTAAAATTCTAAGTCCAGGGGGGGCCATTAGCCCCCCCCCCCCGTGGCTCCAAATGACGCCCCTGCTTCGGTGTGCTGCATGAACTGCTTACTAATCAAACGAGCCTGCAGATGCGCACCACTGTTCGTGGTCAAGTCTGGTAGTAAACTACAGGATGAGTATTAAACATGCTAACTCGGCGGGGCTGCAGTTAATTAGGGAAGCACATAGGCTATGCAACTTTGTACCTAATGTGATTCTTGAGAGATGGATATTGAAAATATATAAATGTACCATAACATGGCAAGCAAACATGGCAAATGAACGTAAGTTCGTATGCAGGCAAGTTGTGTGAAGACAAGTTACCACACATAATAATGTTACAGAAAGCAGACCCCTTCTTATATTAAATAGGGATTGGTTACCCTTTTATTGCGTAACATTTTGAGACCATCTGCAGTAGCGATTTGATATAAGAAGTAGATAATACACACGTAAATATTAATCTCAAAAAAGGTTGCTTTGGGAGTACATTTTTATCCCTACCGTTTCTTCTGAAGTCACATATTCAGATAGACGCCAAGAATGGATGCCTGGGAGGTACCAGTCTAATACATTGTCGTGTGTGACGTGTGTGTAAGTTGCTTGTCATTTTATGGTACATTTACACATTTTCTACCTCTACCTTTAAGGCAGTCTACCACATTAAGAATCACATTAGGCCCAATGTTGCTCAAATGTTTCCCTAATTATTTGTTACTGGGATCGCACATCCGCCGGGCTAGCATGTATAACGACCAAAATGCATAGTATTCTAATATCTGACACACAACCTGATTATCGGAAACAGCGATCCTAGTGAGAAGTGCGTTTGTTTTTCGCATTTTTTATCACTTGTTTCCCATATACATTTCTTTGATACCAATAAAACTTACATACGAAGTTCCACAGAGAACAGTACATACATCTTACTCTTTACAATGGTTTCAATCATTTCTCACTAGTTGGATTATTTCCATTCTTCGACGTACTAAAATATTGATGTGTCCAGTATTGTAATATACGGTATTTGGTTCCACACGAAAGCACAAGGCTTTTAATATCTCACGCGATGTCCATCATGCCAGAGGTCGCGCATTGCTAATACAGCATTCTCGTGCGTCTAATCAGCATGCTCATCGCTAGTTAATAACGATCTGCGAGCCTCGAGCGTGTCCCCTTACATGATGTGTTCTGATTGAAGACTTTCTAAATACGTCACACGATGAACTATGGTAGGGCGATCATCCATCGTATGAGTTACTCTATCGCACGAAGTGTAACTAATTTTGTATACTGCTTAAGTAATGCTTTTATTAAGTAACTGACCTAATTACCGAACGATTTACAGTGATATTCTTAAATGCTTATAGCTGTAAATGTCAAATGGTAAAACTGAATTGTTTTGTATAATCTGTGTTTAGATTCTAGGCGAGTGCGTTTACAGTACGTTTAGAGATAAAAGTGTGCTATTCCAATAACCTCCGAATTCCAGAAGAGACCCATATCAGCGAAAAAATTATTTGGCAGGTTAAATTGTTTCTAGGCAAATAGTAAACGTTCAAAAGTGTCGTACTATAACTTTAGTTAGCTTGGTCAACAAATAACAAACAGATAAAAAAATACGCTACGCAGGTAAAATCTATTTTTTAACTGAGCAAACAATCAACTTTTATTCCTGCAAAAGTCACTGTTCAAGTGTGGTATAAATGCGACTGTAAAATCACAGTCTACAGAACACGCAACCATTTACGACGATCATTGACTCTCGTACTTTCAAAATTAAGAGAACGTAAAGTACTGGTGACACGCTTGAGATATTTGACTTGTTTTCAGGATCAGAGCCACCAAAAACAGAGGCTAAATTATTATTGTCACTTATCAAAGTCCACAATTTTCGTCGAGGATGCTTATCATTAGATGATTGCTGAAATATTGTTTACTAACTAACCTATTCGCTATTAAAAAAAATTATTAAATCCAAATAAATATATTTGAAAACAGGGAGTAATTTTATCGATATATCGGTTGTAGTTTGAGGCATTATAAAATGACGTGTGATAAATTGGTTATGTATGCTTCAATATAAGATGTAAAAATTTCTTGCAATATTAAATTTTTTTAGCTTATATGTATATATATATATATATATATATATATATATATATATATATATATATATATATGTTGTGAAAACTAGTTGTAATTTTTAACGCCTGATTTTCAAAGTGCAAAAAGTATTTCCACTGCAATCAAAGCAGATATTGCAGGCTGTGAAAAAATTTACGAAAAATCCATAAATTATGATAATTAAATTGCCATCGACTCAGAAATTTAACAATAATTTATTGATATTCAACTCCGAACCCTTCCGAAATTTAGAAAGAAAATTATAGTAAGATACATACATTTAAACTACAAAAACTTGCAAATCTATGAACATCAGAATTTCCGAAACAGAATCTATTGGTTTAAAATACTTTGCTGACAGAGGTCACTATCAGTGTAATAGTAAGGGCAGAGGACACAGAATAACTAAGAATGCATAATGAATCAACCGCCAGTGTGCAAACTCGAGCCATGAGATTCACCAACAGAGCGGAAATTAATCCTCCAATCAGTACTTTCAGTACGCCATTTAAGAAACAATACTCGATATGGAAATAAAATGGTTTTGGTCTTAAACTTTTTATAAATTATTAACCGGTAGAGTACGCTTATGTTAAAGGTGACACAAAGAATTTGTTTTTCTGTGAACTTACCTATAATGTTGCACAGGGTTTGAAATCAGTAAATTTCTCTTAACATGTAATTCTATGAGCTATATTAGGAATTAATGGGAACGTAAACATGGGTACGTCATATTAACACGGTGTATTCCAAAGTTCAGCTTTTATTTCAACTCAAACTATAAGTATGTAACTGCTTCTTTCTGACTGTATTTTTTAGGTAAAATATACATTAACGTCCGACTTTATGTTCACTTAACTTACATCATAAGAATTTCTAATTCCATGCAGTAACATTTTTTTTTAAATACATGAAAAATATTTGGAAAAAATTATATGAACTGTTAACTAAATGAATAAAGCTGTCACTATATTTTCGTTATTATTTGTCACATGCCACTATATGCATCTGAACATTGTCTATAATTCTGTCTGTCACGGACTTTTATGCGATGTTATTAACGCATCTGACACGATTTACAGACGATAGAATACACTACCGTGGAACGTGCCATTAGTGGCCAGAACATAATATTCTTGCCCAATGGGAGCATTGAGCTGCTGTAGACCAGTGTGGACTACTGTGAAACAAATAAAAATGTTGCTGGTACCTAGTGACCACAGTCGTATATAATTCGTATATATAGAATAAATAGTATCACAGTAAGTTTAACTATACGCACGATGTAATGACTTATAGTGTGGCAGCCACTCACGAAAATGTGCGACTGATAACGTCAGGAAAACTGTTTCTGTTCGTGCTAAGTAACATGTAACGTAACATATGCAGCTGTCCCACCAGGGTGATCCAGGCTCGATTCCCGGCGGGGTCGGTTCCCGTATTTTCACATGTGCCGTTGGTCGGCGGGTTTTCTCGGTGATCTCCCGTTTGCTCCGACTTTACATTTCGACACTGCTCCATTCTCACCTAATGTCACATCTCACCAGCGCTAAAATATATCGCTGTTAAACGTTGACTAGAATCTATCACTCTCACTCTCAGATTAGGAAAAAAATGTTACAAATATTTTTTTTCGGATCGCAATGGTGGGAGGCGAGTGTTCTAGCCACTGTCCCAATCAAACGAGAGCTGATGGAAGTGAATGAGGTGAACATGGATCAGAGTGGGAATAAAAGTTAGTAAGGAGACAGGAGATCCCCGAGAAAACCTACCGACCAGCATGATTCCCAAATGCGAATATCCAGGACGATCCCGCCAATAATTGTATGTGAATCGCTTTATTGGCTTTTAGAAAAGAATGGGTTTGTTAAGAGGTTTATGTTCACAGTTTATGCCAATGCGTGTGCGCCATATTATAACACGAGCCTTCTAATGCAAACATTGCGATGAAGGGTACAGGTAATTCGAATAGGTTGAGATCATTTAGCTAATTTTATAAGGAGCTTTGTTAAGCATATTTTAAATAATACGAATGCAGGGAAAGGACTTCTCAGACCTTCAACTAATAATTTATCGATCCCTACAATGCAAGCATATTTAAAAGTAATTTAACAGCTGAAAGAGAGAAATTTGTGAATTTACCGGCTTGAACGTGATACTGTAAATTTTTAACGATTCTTGCAATGGGGGCAAGTCCACAATACTTCTTTAGTTTATATATACTAGATTTCACCATCCATATTGCGAACACGCAGCCAGTTCAGATTATTAACTAAGCATTATATAATTTAGCATGAAGTAAAACCTCTTGCGTAATTTGTCTGTTGGTGTTTGATAACTAATGTGCATACTTTATACAGGCAGCAGAAACCAAGAATGTCCATAAGCAAGAGCAGAGAAATATCACATTCAGTTTAACGGTACTGTTGACCTTACAAACGGGTACAACATACTTTAGTTTGCTATAGGAATACAGTTAGTAAAAAATGCTAACGTATATCAGCGAAACGCATGCGTGTAAGATAGAACATCTAATTACGTGTTACACGTCTAAGATTGCATTTATTTTCATATTAAGACTGCAGTAAGGCTCAGGAGTACATATGATTCCAGAGTAAAGTCTGCAGGGCATCAAACTTAAAATAACATATTTTTATGCCCATACAAACTTAGCAGTATTCAGATGACGCAACATTTTGTTTTGATTTTGTACTAGAACCCTATTGCAAACTCGAGTGCAAGAAAATTCAGGAAATTTCGTACGGTGACTGTCAATACAGCGATAGCGCGGTAACTTTTCTTCTTGAAATATATCCGTTAATTCCAAATGTCGATATTAAACGACCACGGGGTTAATGGGGTCATACCTCTCGACTCCCACCTAGGTGATCCCGGTTCCATCCCGGGATGGCTCGGTCCCGAATTATTCGTACATATTAAACGTGTTGGACGTTGCCGTTGTTTGGTGGGTTTTCTCAGGGGTATCCTGTCCCCTCCCCTATTCCTTACCTGCCGAGTGACATCCATGTCTTGCTAGTCGAGCAGCCAGCACAAACTTCACCCAGGCCTTCTCTCATCTCATGCACGATGTGACCCTGCCCTAAGGCGGGAACGCTTACTGGATTCAATTCATTCAATGATAACGAAAATTAACATATTTATATCTTATGAAATACTATAATGTATAAATAACAGTGTGTTTATAGTTCCGTTGTATTCGCTACATATTAAGGAAGCAAGCACGAAAGTATCAAGCTAATTATTTGTTCCGTGCAAGTTACAGAACACTGAACCAAAAATAGTAACAAGGTATGTAACTTGTTCTCGTCTGAGAAACACCTGACACGAGAAATTCTCCTTGTATGTCTGTCAAGTGTAACGTTACAAGAGGATATACGTAGCCAGTGCGCAAGTTAGTTTAGCGTATCGACTAAGCGTACAAGCCACCACAAACCGACAAAATAACCATTTCCCAACTGTGTTATTGATCTTATGTCGTCAAAAAACGTATATAGAAACCAAGTGACAAATCTTCGAATTTTTTAAATTAATATCTATTCCTGGCAGCAGACTACTCCAAGCTACCGTGTGTTCGTTTTCCTGTGACAAAATCAGCATATTTCAACTTCTCAACGATATACAATATATTCACATAATAACTAATAAAGCAGAAGCAGCATTACCACACATGAGGTCAACTCAGCTGCACAAACCAGCAATATGGCGGCAATATTCAACAAATAGCGGAAGGTAATTCGGCAATCAGCAGCTGCAAACCAGCTTGCCTGATTCGGGACTGGCTAATAAGCAGAGACATGTACAATACATAATGAGTACAATCTATGATATAATTACTCACCAGTCTTTATGTGATGGTCTTAGTGTGTTTGTTTTACACGTGGCTGGACTCTCTACCGTGGAACTTTTAATTATTGGATCAGAGTGTACCCCGCTACAAGCCAAGATACTGTAAGCCAGTGAAATACGTCGAGTGCGTGAACGACATGCAGTCTAGTCCGTGATCGTTAAATAACACGAAATCTGCAGGATACTTAAAAAGCCAATCAGACACAATGAATGTTTACAGCCACGTGCAGAAAATAATTTACAGAATGCGATTGTGGCGCAAAATTAAAATCAACGTACGAAAAATTCACAGCCCAATATTGCAGGTAACTCAAAATTTATAATGGTTGCTAAACTCTTTATACCTTCGGTAGCGAAGTACCAATTGCATTTCGGCATATTCTCGTTTTTAAATACAACAGTCCTCAATAGGGACCTGAAAAAGATCAAGTTTTGTTTTGGTTACGGGCAATAATTCGAACAGCCGCAAGTTAGTATCACTTCTGCAATTGGTCCTTGACTTATTTTACACCATGTGGAGCATCCTGAGTCAACAGGATAGAGGGAAGTAAATGCAGGTCCACTGACGATACATGAATCTGTCAGCGAGCAGCCAATGAACATATTCTGTCTACTTGAGTTAAAACATATTCTTGGAGTCTTGCCAACAGGTCAGTGAAACTGCGAAATAAAATTTTCTGTTGGTCTTTCGGGACAAAGTGAGTACTAAAATTTTAATTTAAAAAATATGATAATGATTTTATTATTTCTTTGACTTAAATGAAAATGAAATTCAAAATTTGTGTCTGCGATTTTATAAGTAGCAACTGACAATCCCAATTTGGTTTTTTGAACAATGTGTAGCAGATTGGACACATCAAGTACGTGTTTTGTAATGGTAATCAGACAAGTCGTAGGACTATGTGCCTAGAATGTAACAAAACGAACTGTACACTGTATGTCACTATTTTAGAATGGATAAGCACAATGCAAATATAAAAGTAGTACGTTTTGTGTTCCAAATTAAAGGGATATTTAGAAGCACGTGCATTTTTACAGTTCTCTAAATGTTTCTTTATTTGTGAAAAAATTAAAACTGATAAGGAACTTAAAATATGCGTAGATATTTCCACACATCTTTATACAACGTTTTCGATATTTTGCCAATGCAAAAAAAAAACTGTCGTTTACATTTTTAGGAGCTTTTTTCCAATTTAGGAGTTTAAGTTGTGGAAACATTGACAATTTATATGTCTTAACCGTGTGAAAACGATTTATGGGGAAACATGATTGCAATAGATTTTTTTTCAGGGGTATTAATAGTTACTGTTCGAGTAGGTATTATTGAAAATTTGTGTAATGAATTAGTAGGCTGTAGGCCATATTGTAGAATACAGATAATGGAGCAGCTAAATGTAGATAAACACATTATATAAGTCTATATACTAAAAAAAAACGTGACAATGCTTATGCAGTAGAATGATTTGAACTGGCTGGAAACGTAAACTAAGCAGGGTGTTCAAAGCGGTTACTTTACTATGGACCTTCAATATCGAAACACCATCACGCTTTTTTATCTTTGTATTCGTTACATATTCTGTGGAAAAACGTCGTAGAGCCTTGGAGGTCAGCATTATAAATGTTGTTCGTAAATCACGACCAGTCCTGCTGAAAGCATTCTGTTAGATGTTCACACTAGAATAAACGGCAAAACCACTCCGAACACTCTTAATCCTGCATCAGTGTATTTCACAAAATATCGCAGGTAAGTAATGCTGATATAAATACTGCAGCAGTATTAATAAACCGTTAATTTTCGTTTACTGGCAACAAGCACTCCCGACATTGAGCATTAGCGACCCAGAATATTTAGGAATACAGAAATTAAATACCCAATGGACGGCAAACTCAGTTACACGCGCCAGGAAAATGGCTTCGCTAGCCAGCAACATGGCGGAAACACCTACTGCCAATCAGCGTAAGGCAGCTGTCATGCTAACCGGCAGTCAGGCCAATATAAGACCTGCCGTACCATTCAGGTGACAAACAGTCACGGGGTTGGTTCAACAGCCTCGGGTAACCAACAAGCGGCGACACGTCTGTAGTAACCACGTCCGCAAACCAAAATCAACCCTTCATCATAGAATGTATACAGAATTGCGTGGCCGTTGGTCCAAGCAGACTCAACCAGCACAAATCTTTAGAACAACCTTTTTCTGGTAACTGTGATTATTAGGGACCCTCGTTTTTCGCGAAAAGAATTTTGCTCCACTTTGTTTCAGTGCCTTACGTGAACATTTGCAGTTCTGCTTCGTGGTCAGTGATTGGATATTTTAACTCTCTCGAGCCTTGGTATTCTACCGGCAAATCACAGCCGTAAGGTGTTGCAGGGACTTTATTGTAATTGGCTGAGACAAATGATATACGGCTCTTCATATAGACACGCTGCCAATAATCATGAAGCAGAACTGCAGATGTGTACGTAAGGCACTGAATCAAAGTGGGGCGAAATTCTTTTTGCGAAAAACCAGGGTCCCTAGTGATTATTATGTGGCGCATATAGGCGTTTTCGACTGAACATACTGATTGGTTAACGATTTACTGCAGAGCAGTGTCGTATCTCTGTATCAATAAGCTCGAGTTTGCCAAACACGTGATATTTTCACTCCTGTGTTCTTACGTGTTATGTGCTTTACGCAGCAGACCGACAGCTTCTGGCACAATTTATTCTTCGCACACAGAACTAGCAACAACTTTTTTTTTCTGTTTGGCACATTCGCGATAGTAGACGCAGATATTTATACATATAGGAATCTTTAAAAATTAAATTAAAAAATTCGCAAAATAAGGATACAACACGTTACAATCGAAACGAAAGTACATTTATTCCCCGATAGCAACTGAATTGTAGACCATAAAAATATTCCTGGAAAAGTATTTAGCAATTAAAAACCTGAAATTAAAGTAGGATTAAATTACGTTCTATATTTTCATGAAAAAATATATATTGCTTACTACAACAGCAGCCAACAGCAGACTTTCCTGGAAAACTCATTACACAGTACTTTAAATGCCATGTAGGTTAATGAACTCTCTGAATTCCTTGTCCAAATTCATACGGTTACGACGTGGGTACAAATAATATAACGTCATGATATCATCAAACACAAAGCATTGGCTCAGACATGCAGGATACGCGATCAGCCGAAACATAATGTAAGGCAGAATTTTTTTTATCTATTGAAAACATTAAATGGGATGGCTGGATCACGACTCCAACCATGGAACTCAAACCTGTCAGTCCAGTTTGTCACCACTCAGTACATAGAGGTAAATGTTACAATACATAAAACATGTCAAATATTTTCTTTGTTATCTTAACAATATATTTATACTAGCCGGCCGGCTGCTGCGTTTCCCGCGTGAAATTATGTATTGTAAACAATAACTCCGGATAAAATATGTTATGAATGCATCTAACGTACTCAATTCTCAGTGAACTATAAATTGTCTTAACTCAGTGTAAAGAGCGCGCGCAATACGCTCGTATGATGTCATAGTGTTGTACGGGATACGAACCACACTGTTAAAAATGTCCGTAAATTCACGGAAATATTTACAGAAAAGTACCGTAATTTTACGGAAGTGGCTTCCGTATTTTTTGTTTACGGAAATTTGTCCATATTGCAATTTTAAAGCATATTGTTCTGTGTTTCTTTAAAAAAAAAAGTGGCATTAATAATCACCATGAATCCTGGAGTTAATGTGCATGCACAGTGATACTAAACGACAAGAAGACAAGACAAGCTAAGGTAATAGAAGTTAAGTGCTGCTTCCTGGTTGTCCACACTTTTCCGCGAAGAGAAGAGCAATACAAACAAGAACTCGTATCACGCATGGACAAAGCAAACAGTCCAGTAAGTGACTGAAGTGTTCCGAGTAGTGGCCACGTGGGCGTTTTGATCCAACTAGGAGCAAAACCGGCATAAGGTGCATTTGAATAGCATTAGTCCCCCCCTTCCCCCGGGGTGCTGCTATTGGGCTACAGAGCCATTAGGGGGGCGTGTCCTAGGCTGGGATTGGTTGTTGGGGTCTTTCGGTACAAACAGCACCTAAGTGCCATGAGTTCTGTGATTGGCTGAGGGCTTAAGCCCTGCCCTAGAAGGGGTTGGGCAGTGAATAGAGGGGGAGGGGAAGTGAGGGGAGTGGGCCGTTTTGGTACACGTTATGCCTAAAAACCATGAGGGGGAAGTGGATGTCTGCCCCCTCTCATGCACCCTATGCTTGTACTAGCCTATCTCTACCCTTATGGCATAGCCCTTTCCTGTCATAATCCTCCTCTCCTTATGATATACCACTGTCCTGTTTTAAAGCATCCCCTGTAGCCTCTCCTCCCACCTCCCTTTCCTTAGAACATACCCTTCTAGCCTACCCCACTCAATGGCCACACACATTTTGTATTCTCCTTGCTTCAACACAGTTGAAAAAAAATCGCTCCTCTTCTCTGTGCTTCGCGCTAGGGTTTATGTACCTTTAAAGTTATTTATTTCTACAGAATAAAATCTTTTTCTCATAATGAACTAATGAAATTCTCTAAAATCAGGATGTCAAATACAAAAGTTGTCTCTCATAAAATTTATATCTTACCACTGCATGGAACTCACTAACTCGTAAATTGTCACTTTGGTACAGTTGTCAGAGCTTCTGCCTGGCAACTATAAGGTCGTGGGTTCGAATCCCATCAAATATTGTAAATTTTTGAGATTTCAAAATAGTGTGTAAGATTCTCGAGATATCATAGTTAATAAGTAAATGTAGTATTTCTAGAAAATGGAGTGCCAGTAGATTAAAGAAATTTAATATTTTTGCAGAAAATGGATTGTCCGTAATTTTACGGAGGGTTCCGTTATCAAGAAAAACTGGTGTCCGTTACTTTACGAAGATTTCTGGATATTTTGTGCCAGTACTTTTCAGTAATTTCACGGAAATTTTTTATAACAGTGCAGTAGCCGCACCCCTCCCACGCCCCAAACTTTATACAATGCCTGAGTGAATGCTTAAAGGCAGGTCGTGATAATTCTTTCGTATGTACAGGCTACAGTCGAAAGAGGTTTTATTTATGAGTAGGTTGGCAAAAAGAAACGACTGTTGAATTATTTATCTGTGATCATTCTCTTTTTTCGGGAGAATGTAACATTTTACTGCTTTTCACCTACTTAATTTTCGAATTTTATAAAAACCTGAATTTGATTCTTTTTTTAATATTTACATAAGATTTATTTTAAAGCAAAACCCATTACAATATTTCCACTGGTTTAGGAGATAAGTGGGATTAATTAAAAATCACGTTTTATTTTTTTTAAAGCTTTCAAGGACGAATTTCGAAAAATTATAAAATACTTTTTATATATTTACTTAAGCATCATTTAAAAAAAATCACCACACTATCTGAAATGGTTTAGGAGGAATCACGGATTAATGAAAAACACATTTTATGGCTTTCACCCCCTTAATGTTTGAATTTCGCAAAATCGAAAAATTTGCCAATATGCATTTCTTTGGGCAATATTATGAAGTTAAAAAAATGTATGACAGCATTCCCGATTAATGAGATATCAAGGATTCTTTTAAAACACATTTCATCTATTTTCACCCCCTTAATTATCGAATTTCGAAAAATCCTATCTTAGTGGGTGCCTACGGGGCAACGGGAAGCTTCCCTCAAAATTTCATGGTTCCAGGTCCAGCGGTTTGGGCTGTGTGTTGATGAGTGAGTGAGTGAGAGCTAAACCATCTTGCTGACAGAAATAAATGTACCAGGCAGCCCAGTATGTAGTTGGTTCAAGTGTTACGTGCAGTGCCAGATTAATGTATAGGCGCGCACGGCGGCCGTAGATGCGTCGCCTGACAGTGGGTCTCACATAAATCACCTGATATAACCTACAAATATGTTGTGTGTGACAACACACAATCGCAAAAAAATTGTATTATGTTTTGGCTTGAAGAATGTAATAAAATCTGTTCAGTTATATATTATACCTTACGGACATATTTTCATTTTAATGATTTGTACATTACAAACTAGCAAACCAATCGATAGGAATCGAGTCAAGAAGCCAGCTGTCGAATGACGGTGCAGGTGCACTGCGCGCATTCTGTTGGTAGCACTTCAAGCAATGTATGTCTTACCTATCGAGAAATCGATCTACTGAGTAGAGAAACAGTTCGGAGGCCTGTGCAGTGAGAGTTAGCGAAAGTATGTTTTCTACGTTGTTACTTCAAAAAATTACATATTTGTGTAATGTATGTATATGGTAGTATTAAATTACTTCTGTATCTGGACTTAGCATGACAAATTTAGGTAAAGCTGTATTTACACGACGCAACTGACTGCTTGCACAGCTCATTACATACGATCGGTTGCGCAATTATTGCAACGAAATCTCTCACGTGTGCTACAATGTCCACCCTTTACACGACGCAATTCACGATGCAATATTACACAATTTGTTCCTTTCACGGCAAACTGTCGTACAAATGAATAAGCAAATTTGTGTAAGTAGTGTTATTACATCGTTAGAGACATGCAAAATTCGCGTTATCATTTGGTAGCAGACTAAACTTCAGTTTCCTATACATAACAGAGCATAATCTGCTATTCAATAGGCCACGAACGTTTATGTGTTGTCATTTACGTGTGTTACGTCTTTACAGAGATTGGCCTCTCAACTGTGTAAGCATTCTCCGCGGCAAGTCACGACAATATCGGCCAGCGGGAGACGTCGAACAAGTCTATAGTCACTTGGTGTCTAGTCAGCTGTCAGAAAATAACGCGAATTTTGCATGTCTCTATACATCGTCCATCCTGGCTCCGCGTTGTTCAGATTTCTTTATTTTCTGTTGCTCATTTGTGAAACTCGTTCGTAGTTAAGAATTTGTTTTTTATATATTCTTCAGTTGTGTTTAGTTGGGCATCAGGCACACTCATGGCCACAGCCTTTAAAGCATTATCCCGCAAATATCATTAGTGGTAATTTTCTGGTTTTCTGTTATTAGACACCGGATGCTTGTATTCATCTGATAACCGAAATACGCTCTCACGTGTCCACTCCACTTTTGTTTGTGATTTCATGAATCCTGCGAAAACTCTACTTAGAATGACCAATGGCATTGCTTGTTTCGTACAACTTGCGCGGTCTTGGGCCATCAAATAGATTTTATCCTTTCAGACTGCGTCGTCGCTTGCATCGCGTGTGAAATTCCGAGAATTTTTTGAGTGTGCTGCAATGCAATATTAGGCAGAATGCATCGAAATCGCGTGCATATTGCATCGTGTAAAGCCAACTTATGGTAGTGTTCAATCAAATTTCTTTAAAATCGCCTATGAGACATATTGAATGTCAATGGAAAAGCATAAAATCCTGCCTCACACGATGCCCAATTCTGTAGTAGTTTTAACGCTCATTTTCTGTTAGCATTTCTGCTCCCGTCTGAAACAGCTTTCCGTCCCCTCCCGATGGGTCTAGCTTTAGGTATAACAGGTTATATACCCGAAAACGTAACAGAAACCATAATAATTTTGTGTTTGGTATATAAGTAACTACAATCTCACATAATCACTTAACAACAGCTAAAATACCTAAGGATTTTGGTTTGGATACTTGCCTGTTTGAAGTTAATTAATGTTATTAAGAGTCGTTCATTTCCAAAAGTTTATTGGGTTATATAACAAATTTATATCTGCACAGATATACATTCTAAAAAAAAAAGTTTGTAAATATACCAGACGTGCGTATAGGAGCACTAAGAAAGTAGGTATGGTAGAATTGTTTCTCAGACATCCATGGTAGCACTCCTAAACCTTTATATAAAACAGTCAAATGTATACTGTAGATACCAGACTTTTCTTGTAACAACTGTAAAAGTTTGCATATTTACAAGACGAAGTATGGTAACTGTACCATACTGCGTCTGGGATAATAACTTCCTAAACATTCATGGAAGTTTTTTAACAGTGATGTCCCAATGTCATTTACCGAAGCAAATAGTTACTGATAATATTTTTTATTTAATTTATTTTAATTGTATGACTAAATAAATTATATTAATTTCAGTTGAACAGCCTATCATGTAGTTGCAAAAATGTATTAGAAGAGATGAAAGTGATCGTCAACCCCAATCATGAAACGTATTTACGAAAGACAAACTATTTATAGAATCTTTACCGAAAGTGACCTCGACTTTTTTTTTAATAATTCCCCCTGCTGTAAGAAATTTACGCTTAATAAGTGACTTCGCTTCTTGTTCTTCTAATTGTCTTCCCATTGATCACAAAGCTACATCTCCTGGTCCATCATCCTCTCCACTCGTAAATGTACAAGAAACTTATTCTAACAGCTCTTCTTCAGTTATTTCTGACCTTCAGCATTCTTCTAATACGATTACTTCAGATTCAGTTTCACAAGGAGATGATGAACTGTGCAGTGGTGATAAAATGGAACCATGTACAGATGTAGGCCAATGGAAGTCATTTCGAGGTCCCAAAATGAGCTTCATGAATATTGGATAAGGAAAGGCACTTCGTGCTGTCACAATTTCAAAAACGATTTTATTAATTCTGTCTGTAAATATGATGTTTATTACATAGAAAGAAGTAACTGAGTCACGAATATTACATCCATGTTTTCCCGAGAGCTCTAGAATGGGGAGAAAGTCAGACATGAATGGTTATTGTATTCACCATCAGCTAGAGTGTATATTGCTTTTGTTGTAAACGTTTTGGTTTAAATTCTTCCAGTCCCTTCTGTTCTGACGGCTTCAACGACTGGAAACATGCAACACAGTCTCTAACTGGCCACAAAAATGGCAAGAAGCACGAAAGTAATATGTTAGTGTACTTGAGATGCTGCAAAGTGATTGGAAGAATTGATACAACACTCCAGATTGAAATTAATAAGGAATGTGAACATTGGCCGCATGTTTTGGTCAGAGTTGTCTCTGTCGTCAGGTTTTTAGGTGAAAGTGGTCTACCATTCAGAGGAGATCTAGAGAAATTTGTTAGTCCACGTAATGGGAACTACTTAGGGTCACTTGAATATGATAAGTGACAATGATTCATTTTTGAAAGAACATATAAAGAAATATGGAAATACTGTCCGAGGAAATGTTTCTAATCGGTCATATTTTGTATGCGATTAATTCATGGAAGAGATGGGGAGGAAAGTGTTTGACCAGATTGTCATAGAGGTTACGGAGGCCAAGTACTACTCGATAAGAGTAGATTCCGAACCTGGTGTAGCATACACTTCGTTATTATATATGTAATTAATGTTGAAACAACTGAAATGTTACTGAAATGCATTGCCATTCATGATCATTCAGCCTAAACACTCTTTAAAGAAGTAACTGGTTTGCTAAAAAACTGTGGCACTCTTCTAGAAAACTGTCCGGGATAATCTTACGACAATGCATCAAACATGAATGGCAAATACACCGGTTTGCAAGCAAGTTTCAGCCAAGAAAACCCACTGGCAGAATTTATACCATGTTCTTCCCACTTTTTGAATCTTTTTGGTGTAGTAACAGCAGAAAGCAACCAAAAGTCTACAATATTTACTTCATTCAATCTCTCTACAACTTATTTTTAGCATCAACTAGCAGATGGAACATTTTGCTATCTGCAATGAATGATTCGAGTAAAAAGCTAAAACCACTCTTCAAATTTAGATGGTAAGCTATGGCAGATGCTGTATTAGTATTGAGCGAAAAATATCAAGCGATTGAGTCAGTACTGGACGCGATTAGAAATGAGACTGAGCAGTCTGCAGCAGAAAAAATTTAAATAAATGCACGGAAAGATTTGAGACAGTTTTTCGCACTCACGTATGGAATGATGTATTGGGAAGAATCAACAAAGTCAACAAAGTCCTGCAAAAAATCACTCTTACTCTGTTAGTAGCTGTAAAAGTTCTCGAGTCTTGAAAATCATATGTTGAACAGAAAAGAGGCATTTTTGACAGCGACAAAAGTTAGGCTTTGGCATCAACTGAAAACTCTAATAGCGAAGATTCAGAAGACAGAACTAATTGACGCAGCACACGACTTACTTTTTTCGACGGCAGCAGAAACACAGGTACTATTCTAAAAGTATGAGATGTACTTAGAGTTCAGGCTTACCTTCCAATAATAGACTCTTTGGTCTTGAATCATAACACACTCATAAAAGCATATAAAAGAGTTTTGAAGAAATTAGGATTTCTGGAGGATTTGATTGATATTCAAGAAGATCAACTGAAAATCTGTTGCGAAGATTTCGCTTTTGTATACAAGCAAGACGTAAGCAATAGGAGCTTGCTGAAGAATGCCTACATAAAAAAAGTTATCTTGCAGGAAATAAAGAAAATTTGCAGCTTCTACACCTTTACAGAGGTTCTGGTTGTGCAAATTCTAATGAAGCAGGAGGGGGGAAAATATTTCAATGAGCGAAGAAGATTCGGAAGAAGGTGAGGATATTGGGTGTCAATCTACTCCCTCAAAGAAGTTGAATTTACAAGCCATCTACCATCATCTGTATGAAAATGTATTGTTGAAAGCATTTCTGAATGTGGAAATTTCTCTTAGAATGTTTTTATTAATGACGGTGTCGAATGCTACGGGTCAACGATCATTTTCTAAACAGAAGATTATTAAAAATGTAGAAAGAAGTCCTGTGCAACAGGAATGATTAAATAGTTTGAGCATTCCCAGTATCGAATATGATATACTTAGAGCACCATTCTTAAGTGATGTCATCAAAGACTTTGCCGCAAAAAATGTATAAAGAAGCTTATGTAATTTATATTTTACAATTTTTACATACTGTTACTAATATTGATAGGCATTAAGTGCACGAGGGTAATAACTTGAAGTAGACTTTAGTGTTTATTTAAGGGAGAAGTTAACTTGATTTTGAAAAGATTAATTTTCATTCATTATTGAAATAATTTATTTATTTTATTAAATCTTCAGAAGTAATTTAAAACTAAATTTTGTTTTGTGGAACACGATTTTTTTGACTTTTCTGACTTTTGATATCTAAATTTGAGTTACGTTACTATTTATCGATTTCATTTTAACATAAGAAATTAATCAGTCGCAGCTCGCATCATTTAACAAACCATTATAGAAAAACTTTTGAATTGTATTTTTGTATTACAGGAACTGAACTTAAGTTAACATAATACAATTTATTAGGACCTACCGGTATATGTTAGTGTAAAGATCAAGCCCAGTAGAAAATATTAAAAATTCTTACATCTGTATACCAAAAATTTTGTTTAGTAAAACTCCTATAATAGCACCGTTTTGCACCTTATAATACCGGACCCCCCGTTGTAAGTTTGGAGTAAGTGCGCGCCAGCAAAAGAGGCATCTTCTCTCGATAAAGGCAGGGTCCTCGCAGAGGTTTAATACGGGTCTGGTTACACGCTTGTTTGGCCGTATTCAAACATATTTGTGATTGACTGTACTAAACACTTTTCTCTGTGTTTGGTTAGGATTTTTATGTACATTTGAAAAGAAAATTGTTACCACTGAGTCATCGTGGGATTAGCAATGTGTTTCTCATATTGACGCGTACCTTAAGTTTTTCTGTCTTTGTTTGTGTGACCCCATTAGACTCCGTCGACGTTAATTCTGGCGCACCATTACTGAACGTTTGTGATTTGTATGTGAATTGATTAACCGTGCCCCAAAACCGTCATCTAATTATTAAAAAAAAACAGTGTATTGATATTAGGAAACCTTGATTTACACGAAAAAAATTTTGCGCCAACTGGTTTTAATGTTTAACGTGCACATCTACATCTCTTATTCATGGCAAATTATACTAAAAGTTTAATTGCACCTACAAATAAAATACTTACGGCGTCGCAGTGACGTTATAACGATTGACACAGTCAAATAGGGCACTCTGCCAATAACCACGTATTAGAACTACAGCTTTGCACAATGGGCACTCGAACAAGCTGACGTAAACAAAATTGTCTAAAATCAATGGTTTATAATTTTTTTTTTAACCCACTAGCATGAAGTATTCTCGCTCTGTCTCAGTGGCTTCTCCACATTGCAAATTGCGAGACAGGTGAAGCGAATGCAGCCTTTCCCCTTAGAAGAACCGACAGGTGATGATTTTGAAGCTCGATCCAGCCAGTGACGTGCTGACAGCCGGCGAGAATGGATGTGCTCGTTCATAATGGAGCCACCGTGTTGAGGAGGGAGCTTCGAGGGTAATCAACAACCCCTGCACGCGCTGCAGCCCGCCGTGCGCGACAACGACCTGCGACCTACTTCCGCGGATACAGCGCTCAGACACCGCTCGCAAACGTACGCAAAAAAAAAAAGGGGGAGGGGATATGAGGTTGCGCGCATTAGTAGAGCAGTAACAAGAGGTACATCACTGTTTCACATTCTGTTCAGAGATTGTCGCCGTCGCTTATTTGTATAGAGGTTGTTGCAAAATTGTGTGTCGATATTTAGGGTAAACAAACCACGCATCTAGCAGAATAAACTGGTTATAGGTGGTCCGGAATAAAGTGAGCTCTCAAAAAAGCCCTGATAAAGTTATATTTTCAGCCAATTTGTATCCTGCAGCGCGTAACGGCTAACCGCAGGACATGTGTAACCTCTCTGGACACGTCACTTGATGTTTGCGCGTGCAAGATAAATTGTGCAGTCAGCATGAAACGATACAATTAATACAATTATGTCGATTTAGGTTGATTTTGTTTCTGTATTGTGGTAGGCCTACTTATATTGGAAAATACCCAGAGCAGTTTTGCGTAATTTCGCTGGCAACAACACAAGCTGTGAAACTACTATAGTTAATGTGTGGATTATTAATGGCTAGAGATTATTTTTAATGTTAAATTTTTATTACTAACTTTATCCCGAATGACCTATAAATTAACTTAGGCCCAAAAACGCAGCGATAATATGCTACGTGTCAGTTGCGAAGCTTGGAGTGCTCTAGGGCAAGCGAAGATTAGCAGTGAGTACACAGAACTCTTAGTTGCCTGTGTAACCATTTGACTGGTAAAGACAGGTGCACCTCTCAGCCAGTCAGGGGCGGATCCAGAAAGGAATTGAGGTGGGGGAATATATATTTGTGCTAGCACCGGTTGGCCGATTTAAAGCGGGGGGTCCGGGAGTCATCCCCCAGAAAAACTTTTGATTTTAAGACGTAAAATGGTGAACTTTGAGAAGATTTTGAACGTTAATGTTTAACAAACAACGGACACAAATTGTAACATTTTCAAAGAGTTTACGGTCAGTTTCTTAGAATGTATTGCAAAGTTCATAACACCTACTGAATTTTCAATAGTTTGAAGAAAAAGGTTGGGCTTTTGGGGGGCTGGGGGATGTCTCCCCAATTCCCCTCCCCTTGTATCCGCCAGGAGGAACTAGTTCTCAGTGATACACCTAGGCCTCAGCAACACAACTGTCATCTGCTCAAAGTGTATAGTCGGATATCATATTGCTTGCCTTGGAACATGTCCACGGTTCGCCACTGATACATATCTCATGACTTCAAGTGCATGGCACACAGGCTTAGTAACTTTATAGTGGAATGTTAGCCAACCGTCCAATTAAATACTACTATTCCGGTTTGTACTGGCTAACAAGAGCTGCAGTTTTATTCAACTGTAAAACTATGCAGCCGCGCGCTATGCACTATACATCTGTGAAGTGTGCAGCTGAAGTGGTACGTTTCCAGACCTATGTTCATATAATACGTGTTTGTTCCTCTAGATGAGATAATTGTTCCTAGAAAATATTGTCGCGTGAATTTGCTACGTCTTGTGTTGTAGCGCGAAACTTGTAATTTTGCGGTCATCCTACATATAATTTGATCAAACACAACCAAGCTGTTTGTCACTTAGATATAACATTTTCAGATAAAAGTGTGAATAACATTTCTGACAATGTTTGAACATTCAGCAATTTTTAAAAATACAAACATAGTTCGTGGGATTTTTTTCAATGTTTTAATACGTAGCCCGTAGTACGTTATTTCACTGTGAATTATTTCACGCATGTAAGTCAATTGGTTTGCACTATTTGCATGGCAGCAGAACATGCAAATTTTGACTTTGACTCACCGTTATGAGAGAATTACGCCAGCTAAAATTATTTCGTAAGAGGGACCTGCACTCACAAGTATTGTCTACAAAACTAACAATAATTCATATAAATATAAAATTGTGACTTTATTGCTCTTGAACATCCTTAAGGGTACTACGTTATTTAAACACAAACATGTTTTAGTGTAACACAGGCCGATTCTAAATCATTAGTACAAAGAGAAAGTTTTCTTGTGACTTCCCCGAGAAAACTCACCGACCAGCGGCAACGTCCGGCACGATTCCCACATGAAAAATCTGGGGACCTACCCAGCCTGGAATTGAACACGGATGGCCTTGGTGTGTTCTCAAAATCTATTTAGGCTATGTGTTTACATTCTCAAGAATACGAAACTAGAAACATTTATGTACTAGCCATAACGGTATAGTCACATTCCTAGCAAAATATCAGAAATGCGAATATATATATATATATATATATATATATATATATATATGTGTGTGTGTGTGTGTGTGTATTATTTAGCCAACTCATATGTGTTATGCATCCCTGAATGTATGTAGAGTAATATAGTTAACACGTTTTTGTGAAGAGTTATTACTTTTTCAAACATATTATTCCGGCTTATTATTTTTTTCTACGCGGATCTATTTCCTCTGTCTCGCATTTTGTAACTGATTCGTTTCCATTTCACATATTTACAGTCTCCTGAAATTACACCTAGCAATCAAACTAACTGAAACATTTAAATGTAACAAGTATTTATGGTGTAACCAACATATTACGAGTTGAATTAATAAATATTATTTTGAACAGAATATATAAATCCTTAAATTACTATAAATACAAAAACAAAATAGTAATTCATAATCGGCACACTTCCTTTACCCAAGTAGACTGCACTGATATGTTTCCGAGTATAGAACAACACACGTGCCTATTATGTGAGGATTACCCCGAGCAGAAGAAATTCTCTTTCAGAGGAATATTAAGAGGCTGAGTTTCGCTCGTCACTTATGTCATCGCCATATGTAACGATTTTTGGTGAAAAGAATTATGCAACATTATGTTTCAGTGCCTCGCGTTCACACCTGCAGCTCTCCTTCATGGTCAGTGATTGGCTGTTTTTAATTCTCAATATATTTGGGATATACTCGCAAATCACAGGCAGGTGTTGTCGCAGAGACGTTACTCTCATTGGCACAGTCAAATGAGGGACTCCTCTACACGAATGCTCGCTGATAATAACTACGTACCAGAGCTGCAGATGTGAACGTGAGACAAAAATCATTGCCTCTAGTCATCGCCAAGACCTGCAAATTTCGCGTTATATTCTGACAGCTGGCCGGACTGCGAGTTGCTGTGTGCTCGTCTGACTCATTCTATTGGCCTTCAGTTTGTGGAACTTAAACAGCCAATGATATACGGTCAACTGTAATTTACCTGCCCGTGGGGGGGAGGGGAATTCTAAGGCCTGGAGACAGTAACACCGCGGAGTTTGTTCGCGCGAGTAAATGCACGTAGATTCTATCACATTGCCAATTAATAACGCTAAATATGGATGTCTTTAATCATCGCCTCTAAACTAAGGAACTGAACTGGCTTCAGGATATGTGACGGTCAGTTGAAAGATTGTGGTGCAACCTGCTCTTCTTTTTAAACAAGTGTAAAAAACTGAAACAGGCTGTATTTGAGAATAGATTTCATAAATTTTCTGGAAGTAAATATTGCCACGTGATTCATTCCTGAAATATTCTTAAGTCGCAATTAAACTAACATGGGGAGTATCATAACCCTGACTGTATCACTTTCTTATGGACAAATCTTAACGCAAAGTTAGCCAAAAATACTTTCGAATATTATTAATTTATTTTAACTTGCTTTTAATTCTTGTCTCTTAAGCACGTTATGTTTTGTTATTATGACTAGGTTAAAGTTAGGTATGTTGTCCCTTTGAATATTTACCGATTTTTTTTGTAGGAATAGTTGTAAATCGGTTTCATATATTCGAAACTAACACAACATATTTTTTATTAGTTTCTGGAAGAACCTAATTTTTTGACAGGGACTGCTACATATCGTTTTTGTGCTCACTTAAACCTCGTTACCTTTGTACACGTTAGATTTTGTAGTTGGTATGGTATTTATACTTAAATGTAATCTGCCTTGCATATCAGAAGCTATAAATGGGAACGCGATATTACTTTTATTTACTTTTATGTTTAAAATCGATAAATGAAACAAGAATGAAACTCATTCAACAGTTAACATATTTATGATTCTATTTTGGTAGTATTAATAATGCAGTAGCAGGAAATGGACGGAAATACTAAAATATTCCTTCTACAGGTCTGTAGATCGGATGCCTCTTAATAATCCATCACCACTCGTCGAATGAAACACGCTGCGCTCTAGTACCGGTTCAAATCTTCACTCTGTTACACATAGGAATAAATGTTCCGCCTGAAAATAAAAGAATCCAATAGCATTTCGTTGGTAACTGAATGTTTATGTTTTATGTATAAGTTACATCACTTCAAAAATAAAATAAAAAATCCCTTAATGTAAAGCAAC
Organism: Medauroidea extradentata; assembly: GCA_003012365.1. Lineage (NCBI taxonomy): Eukaryota > Metazoa > Arthropoda > Insecta > Phasmatodea > Phasmatidae > Medauroidea > Medauroidea extradentata. The sequence continues at coordinate 26,293 of PNEQ01113076.1, forward strand.
GATAACATTACCAGAATTTAAACAATAAAATTTAACTGAAATTTTTTTAAGGGTTGTGATTTATAAGATTTTTTTTCCTGGCAGCATTACTCCCACTTTATTCACTTAACGGGCAAATATAATTCACTATTTTGGTTAACATTCGTATTTTTCATCATAAAAAACTAACACACGTCATGACAAAT
>PNEQ01113077.1:0-35791 GCA_003012365.1 Medauroidea extradentata
TATTGTCGAGGTTAAGAGAAACTTTGGATTAGTGCGTTATTTGCGACTGCCGCACTGATACAGTCGAGGCCACGTCTCTATCGGACACTGGACGCGACGACAAGTACCTCGCAAGGAACGGCAATTTCAGTTTGGTCATTCGCATAATTAATACTTAAGAATCTAATCATTAGTGAGTGACAGGCTGCGTAAATTTATAGCCCAATAAAGGAGCTGTTTTATAGGATGAATCGCAGTCAAATATAAGGCCGGGTTCATAACATTTCACGCACATTCCTGACCCTGTAAAAATAACATACAATTCCCGTACTTCCTGCAATTTCCTGATCGCTGGACACCCTGAAACTGGAATTTTGGCTGACCTACCCAACTCTCGTAAACTTTCCAAAGTGCCAAAAATGTGACAGTGCAACTCCACCACAGCTCTGCAGTGCGTTAAGGGCATTGAAGTGGAGAAAAATAATAATTTTATATTTGTATTGTAAAATTGTAATTGTACTTTAAAATTGTATTTGTATTGTAAAATTGCTAATCGTAACAAAAGATTAGCAATATTTTGAATTTTTTTAAATACAAAAAAAATTTTGTAATGTTTTTTTTTTTTCAACCTGTTCACTATGACATGTTGTTTTAATACAATTTTTATTCTTTCTTTATGTTTACTGAATTTTAAGTTTTGTATGAAGTAAAAATATGCAAATTTTGACTTTGAAATGATGTTATACGAAAACTGGCTGTGCTAATTTTTTTTCGTAAGAGGAAAATGTAGGGCCTACACCCAAGTAACATCTATAAAACTAACACTACTTCATACAAATATAAAATTGTAATTTTTCTCCACTAGTGTCGGAGCATGCACAGACTCCTGTTCAGTCCAGACGAAAGTAGCTGAAGCGGTTTCAACACCTCGGATAAGCTCTGACTTTAAGAACACGACACGACACACTACACTTATAGTAGATAAAACATTGGCTGATAATTTCAAGAACTTTTATAAATTATGTAACACTTCCGTACATTTCCGGCACATTTCCTGCCATAAGTAAAATTCCATCTGATGCTTTACCCGGTAATTTAAAACTCCCTGATGTTTGCACGTTTTCCAGACCAGTAGACACCCTGAGCTACAAGACAGAGAGCTGTGGTACCTGGCTTAGGGAGACATCGCCATCTGGGTCGCGTGCCGCAGGGTCCTCACTGAAGCGGCAGTACTTGTTCAGGTCCAGCTTGGGTCGACAGCCTTCTATCGGATACCACTGGTAAGTCTCTGGGCAGAGAAGGAAAGATGGACTGTATCCGGCCTTGTAGCGCATCTTGGCACACGAGTGTATATAGAAGCCCATGTAGTAATACTGGAGAGTCGGGGCCACCTGATGAAGTGTACGTGTAAACTCCAGCTCCCTGCAAAAACACATGTCAAACTGTGTTTGTCTTCTCCTCACTCCACACAAACAAGCCTCTACAGCATGCTCTGTAGTGGCATAACCCAAACTTTGTACCCCTCTGGACACAATGGGATTACATATGCTCAGTGCTAGATGTTACTAGTTATGTGCCAAATACAAAAGGATCTGCAGTGAACTAGAACAGTGGCCTTAATAGTTTTGAATTATTTGTAAATGCTCAAGACAATTCATGTAATCTTCCACAACGGCTGCCACGGTTGACAGCTGTGTTTCCTCACAATTAAATTCATGGAAACAATGTGTAAACAAGATGCTACCAATTTTTAGGCATGTGCAAAGGCCTCTTTTAAAATGCAAAGAGAAGTCGAATCGAAGCTTGAACTATGCGAAGGAATATCAAAGGATAGTCAAAGTCGAAGAATAAAAATTTTTCCGTCAAATTATTATTATTATTAATATTTATCTAATAAAATGCAGCTGGGGTACACTTGGAACTAAAAAGGAAACATACTTAAGAGTTAGTCGACCGTAACTTTTTTTTTCCGTTTGAGGCACGGAAACGGGGAAGGCGATAAGTCGAATATAACCCGTGTGTCAAACACTTCATCGCCTCTAGGCGCGAAGGACTAAACTAGCGCGCAGAGTTAACGTTGTAACTGTTTTTCAACGGGACTTCAAGCGATGACCCTATAATTTTATTTGCGGAAAGTATGTGGCAAAGTCCAATGCAGGTTTCTATGATTTTGTTTTACGATTACGGTTGATATTTTCTGGGCTACAGCAAATTGAAAAGGTCATTTTCAGCACTTTTGAGGAGCTTGATAATCATGCTTTTAATTATCGGACTGCATTTTTAAAATCATAGAGACTTTATTTGGAGTGTGTTTTCTTTTCGTAGATAAACGCATTGGAAACATTTTTAGTAACTATACATGAAAAAAACTATATGTACCAAGCTACAGCACGTCTCACGCGCCAGGTCCATTAACTCTTAACTGTAAAACAGCTATGTTTTGGAAATGGTTTTTGTTTTATTTTTTAAAATTAAATATTGATTTTCACTACAAGATATTTACTTTAGTCTCAAGCAAAGGAGTTACCAATGTTACCATTGTACCAAATATCTTAAAAAAAGGTACGTGCAGACATCAATACCACAATATCAATAAACATAATAGGACAATGGGGGAAAGGCTGATAGGTTACTAATTACAATTAAAACAGAAAGAGTTGTGCACAAGTACTCACAGGATGGTACTTGCAGATAGAAACACACACACATAGGACGAACACATTTCTCCGCGGATGCGGTCACAAAGTTTCGCAGACTACATCTGCTTCATCAGGTGAGTCACCTGATGAAGCAGATGTAGTCTGCGAAACGTTGTGACCGCGAGTCCGCAGCGAAACGTGTTCGTCCTACGTGTGTGTGTTTCTATCTGCAAGAATATCAATAAAGTAAGGAATTGTGTAAAATATCTTTTTCCTTAAGAAAAAATTCTTCAAAATATTTCAGCTTTATAAAATTGATGCTCACTTTAATATTATACTTAAAAAATTTAAATTAAATATATAACACAAACATTTTCTACCAATACAGGATCACCTTATGTGTTACAATGTTACAGATCAAATTATATGCAATCTGTAATGAAAATAAATAAATAAATTAATTTTTCAAAGAGACCAAAACGTGAATAATTATTAGACTTATTGACAATATAATAGAAAATAATTTGTATTATCATTTTCTGAAATAATGTACCCTACTCTTAAGTTACCTGAAACAATGTTAAACCTAATGTAGACATGTAAGAACCTGCTATATTTGTAATTTATTTATGTACCATTTCCAAAAACGAGCTATAGTGCTCATTGGAAAGTGTTTAAATAAATAATTAAATAAAATCTTGGCGTGGATAGCACCATTTTGTACCCATTTCAAGAGTACATGTGCTGTGATCACTATATAAAAAAAAAAGTATATTACATTTCTGTTTGGCAATTTAGTTCAACACAAATTTATAATCACAGTTGCCTAGAAACACTTAAAAAGTGCAGTGCAGAGGGAAGCTGAAATTTAAAAACAGAATATCTCTTCCAATGGACGGCTTGGCCCATGACGTCAGAACAGATTGCATGCTGGGAGAATCAGCTGTTGTTGAACATTCAATCATTCGTTTGCCATAAGGCTCAATGCTTTAGCATGTTTGTTAAATGATTTATACTGAACCGTGTAAAACATTACTACATATTTAACATTTTATAGTACCACTAACAGCAGTTCTTTGAACGGATACTAAGTTTCATAATGTCCAGTGATTTATAAATATAAATAATTGCATCGAAAAGTTCGTCACTTGGCTTTCATGCTCGCAGTATTTTATTTATGTCTGTTTAAGTACGTATTTATTAATTTAAACAAGTGTGCACAATTTTTTTTGCGAATTGTTATATTTAAAAAACAGTGTATAGTGCAAATCACATACTATCACAAGGTAATTTGTAGGCCTAGGCCTACTTATTTTAGCCTCGCATAGGAATAGGTTTACGAGTAAGTTTATATATTTTTTAACAAATTCAAGGATTTTAAAGAAACCGTAGGCCCGTTTATGAAATTAATTGTTGTATTTTGTTAGAATCACATATTTGTAGGAATCAATGTACGCTTCTAAATTTATGTTTCTGTCCTCCTAGGTTATTACAGCAAGTCAATGGGCATGTCCTATCTAGTGGTTTATGTTACCATTTGTTGGTAAATAAGAAATAACATTCCGAAGTCACTTAGAAACATTTTTAAATAGAGACGTTACATTATACACTGTCGTGGTTTCGTGCTTTTTTTTTCCTTCCATGCTGAGGTAACTGCGAGACGAATTTGAGGTTTTACCATGAAGAACTAACCTAAGACAACAGGGGGAAAATTAAATTTTTAAATTAAAATAACTCGTGTAGTATATTGATATTACGTTTGATTGGCTAGGTATTACAGTGTTTATGTTCTGGTCGTACGTTCGTGTGGGTACATAAATTTTTGTAAGCCTAAAGTAAAGTTTGGTTTCCTTGTAAAGATAGGCCTAAGCTTTTCGTTAATTTATCGGAAATGTGTGTGAATTACAAATATCCACGCGAATTTCACCAGATTGTTTAAGTGCTGTTACAGATCAATGAAACTAGTGGTATCAATTATCAAATGATATAGTTCCAGTTTTTTTTATATAGGCCTACTGTTAACCATGCTCCCATGTGCATGTAGGCCCACTTTGTTTTTCTGTAGCTTATACTTGCCAACATTAATTGCCGGGTATTACATTTGTTTTAGGGAAGTGGTTAATATGTCAACAATTTGTTACGACATTAATTAATAATTTCTAAATGTAGACTAATGAAGCAAGATTCTCGCTGTATGGAATCTTGCATTGTGACGACCTGTCGGGAGAAGGTTCATTGTAGACCTACTCATTTTTAGACAGTGTTTCTATTGATTTGTTGTGTTTATTACAGAAGACAATAACAACCAACCTTGGCCTACTGGAAATACTGCCTGGTATAACAGTTGTGTGTGTTTAGCATAAAAAATATGCAGCCAAATTATTGTCTCTTGTAAACAGTGACACAATTGATTTAGATTCATCGTTGTTTATTATTCAATACGATCTACGGCATACATATTTAAAAAACGTCTGCAGTTGCCTTATACTAAGAAATGGCAATTTTTTGACTGAGAGTGTATTAAAAGTTTTAATTAATGAATAGAAACTTGTCAACCCATATAATCTTATACGTATTCCGGCGCTGTTTGTGCAAAATCAGCTGTTACTACCCATGATTCAGTGCGCAAATGCTGCTGGCCAAGCCGTCCATTATCATGTTCGTGTTTAAAAAAAACACTCCCAACCGTGTGTTGAACAACATTTGGCGCGAACTGTTAGTGAGAGAGAAGACGTGAGCACTCATGGCGCATGCGCTGTGCGTGCTCCATTTGTTACCTTCTTTGTGTTGCATGGGCGGTGGGCGCTTCCTCCTAGCGTAACAAAAATGGCTGTTCAGTGGCACTGTTTTTGTAAGCCTGGTGTGTTTGGTTGGTTTCGTTATGTTTTTAACAGTCGTAAATGTACCCTCGTCATCATGTAGAAATTTTGTGCTTTAATACCAACATAGGCGCGATTTCCAATATACAGTATATGGTGGCATGTATAAGGCGGAAATATTCCAGAAAGAAATGCGAACGGGTCATTATTATGTACAGCGCGCGTCACTTACCAATGTTGCATAGCCTAACCTATGTAATATCTGCACAAGAAAAGTGTTAAAGTGAAAGCAAGTTGTAGAATTGTCTTTATTATTAAAATAATCGCTGTTCTCTTTCCTTTTATTAATTTGGTTTACTTAACGTTACAGTTACAGAGGTGCCAACCATTTACCAAAGCTTTCAGTAGTAATTTTGTGAAAAATCCGTATTTTTCAGTATTTTCCGTAGTGAACGTATTATCTTAAGCCCATGCTACATTGACCTTAAAGTAGCAGTATAGAAATAACCGTAACCGCACCATAAGAAATTCCCATGTTTCCATTCCTCTTAGGGCGGCTAAGCAGCAGTATGGTGTGTTAATAGAATGAGTCACTCAAAAATGTGTGTTAAATTTTTATGGTTATTTGGCGATTCTAGCATTGCCTTTAAATGTGTAGGCGTATACACAATCAAATTACCTGTTCGTCGGTAACTTCGGCATTTGTTGTTGGATCTACAGCATCACTTAATTATATTATATTTTATCCTCAAGATTTCTAATTTCGAAAATGCTTGATGTGTTTTTACCGTAACTATGTATTGACTGCGGCATCTTTTCCACCGTGTTTACACTGAAGTCACAATTGCACGATTCACAAAACACGTGTTGTTGAGATACATTTGAAGCACTTATACCTGTCCACAACTGTGAATATTCTGAACGATATTTCTTTAACACTCTTCTGTTTCAAACTCATAATCGTATTTGAACCTTCACATCAACATACTTTTGTTAAATTGAATAAGTTTCCAACATGGCCGATCAGCGGAAGAAGAAACAATATCCACGCACGTAGGGATGTTGCGATACTACTGATATGATACTGGTATCAATACTTTCCTTTCAATACCGGGTATTTTGGAATTTATACTTTCATTTCGATACTTTACAAGTATCATATCAGTAAATGATTCAATACTACTACTTGTTCGGCACCTTATTTCAATATCAGTTTTAGCTATTAATTAAAAATATTTTGAACCACAGTGCTATTATATATATATATATATATATATATATATATATATATATATATATATATATATATATATATATATATATATGTGTGTGTGTGTGTGCGTGTGTGTGTTTTTTACATTCATGAAGTAATCTGAATGATTTTCAATCTCTTATTTAAGAGAATGTCGAAACAAGTGCTGCGCTCTGTGATTTTTCAAAGAAAGCAGCCGATCCCAAATAACATTGAAGAGGCATGGAAATGAGAAAAGGGTCTAATTATTAGGCTAATAAATTTAGTATTGTGTAAATATGAAAATATAATATGTACAATTTAAATCTCTTAAAGAAATTATTTTAACGCATATAACTTGTTTAAAAACGAAATACTAAAAATATTATATTCTGTACAGAGCACTTACGACCAAAATTTTTGGGAATCACCTTCCTATTTCACTGTAAAGATTTGGTGGATTAACCTAACTCTTGTTATTCAACTTTTTCACGATACAAACATAGTGTGTGATGTTTTGTGACAGAAGTGTTGTGGTCGGTTAATAAAAGTTCTAAAATGGCACCTCCTAAAAGTTATGTTTGGAGTAAATTCAAAAAAATTAGTAAGACTTCAGTTTCATGTAGTATATGAGCCAAAGTTCTCAAATTTTCTGGGAACACAACGAATTTAAGGAAGCACTTGCAGCAGCATCCTTCATTACATTCTTCAGATCAACTAAGACAAGGTAATGGCTCAGTCAGCAGTTAGATGCATAAGATGGGTTTAATATTTAGTGTACAGTAAGTCCTCGATTAACGGACATTTGTAATAACGGACATTTCACTTTGTTTCCTTTAATTCTAACAACGGACAGAAAACTTGCTTTAACGGACATTTCCAAGTTGCTAATTTTTTAGGAAGTAGGAACCATATTTCCGAACAGCCTGTAGTACAGGCTGTGATGTGTAAAGACACACGACGCGCTACAATCTTCCGTACATCTGGCAACAGTGCTTGCCCCTCTCTCTTCCTCAAGACCTACATACCATACCGAGCAGGTGGCCTGAGGGATGTAACATGGGGTTGGGCACGCGGGTATCAGTTGTCAACACGTGTGGTGCTACTGAAAACCGAGAATCTTTTTTTTTTCTTGAGAAGGAAACCCTAACTCCAAGCGGCTTTGTGACTGACTAGTTTCCCCTTAGTCGTGACTCTACATACGTACACAGTTCCAGACGGGAGTTACGCGCGGTAGTTTTAAAGTTCATAGTTGTGTAATATAGTTTGTTTCAGCTGACAAGGAGCACGTGTCTGGCAGTGAAGATAACAGTCATTAATTTACCTTTTACGGTAGAAACTTGAATTTTATTATTATTTTACCGTAGCAGTTTGAATTTTTTTGCATAAATGCGTTTCTTAAGATTTAAAACTCCAGTGCTTCAGCATATTTGCCAATTTATGAGTGTGCGGTACTATTGTGACGGAATAGTTTGCATCATCATTCGTAATTGTTTGTGTAATCCTTATGGAAGAAAACATTCTCGATAAGATCATATTGAATTGAACTGGCAACCTCGCATACATGGCCCGAAACACGCACGTTTGCAACAAAAAAAAAAGTATAGTTGAGATTTAAATTGTCAAGTTCGTAAATGTTGCATATTATTTTGTAGGCTAGAGCAAAAATATGTTTTTGTAAAAGGCTTCTTTTTTTTCTAAATAAATTTGCCGAACGTAACTTTAAAAAAATGAAACGATCATGCCATGTATCTTACAGTAATAGTCGGGTGTGGCGTGACTAATTGCTGATAAAAATGGTTATAAATGTTTTTAAATCCTTTCGTGTTGTCCGTCTACAAACGCAACAAAACGTAAAAATAAACATAGGTTGTAGCCGAAAATGTTTTTAAATTTAAGTTAATATATGTAGTAGTACTAGTACTGAAGGCCTACTACACATTGAGAATAAAGTAAAGGCATCTCCGAAACGGTAAGAGATACGGGAAAATTTGTAGAGACGATTTTTGTTCATTATTTTTGTGCGAAAAATTTTTGTCCCGTAAAAATTTTTCTTGCTGTGCACAGTTTTTGAGATATTGGGCAAAACGCGTGCATTTTTGCAATGTTATAGAACCTACATTTTTTTTTTAATGTTGTTGCCTGCGAAAAATAAATCTGATTTAATTAATGGTCGTTTTGTATAACGGACATTTTCCGAGAACGTAACCCGTCCGTTAATCGAGGACTTACTGTATTGCAAGTTTTTCCTGTTCATACATGTTTTGTGATTATTATTTTGAAAGTTTTTTGGAACACACAATCCTCAAAACCACTTACAAGTGGCTAGCTTTGCCTACAGCTTTTCTCTCTACACTTCGTTTCAGAAGTTTATAGCTATAAATGACTAAAAATTAAGATTTTTTGTGCCCAGAGTTTTTAAAGCAAACATTGCAGGACTAAAGAATAATAATTTACAAAGTTAAAACCAAACACTTTTTGTGATAGTTTAAAAATCAAAATGGTATCAGATATTTAAAAAATGTTGTAATTGTTTCGTCATAGCTTATTTTTACTCTCTATCATACTTTTTTTTCGGGGCGCCCATATGAAAAAAAGATATATCCGAAATTGGCCATATGTGGGCCAGATATAAATATTAATGCATATCTGTCTATTCCTGATGTCAGATTTGGCCAATAAATAAATAAATATATATATATATATATATATATATTCTTTTGGGCAGAACACAGATAATTAATTTTAACTAATCAGGCAATTTAAAATTCTTTTACACATTAGGATCATACTGTTCTTTCTTCAAAAATATAACTTAAGCCATAACAGAAATTCAATTTGTAATAAAATTTCCAGGGTGATTTTTGAATTAGCTCATTCTTATGTTTTAAAAAATAATCAATGCAAAAGATGTTGAAATAATAAATCACAGCATTAAATATCTTGGCGTTAGGAATTTTTTCCATCTAATTTAGAAAAATATACATCTTGCTAAAATTTGAAGTTAATTTCCAGTTTGGTCATGTCTAAAATTGTAGCGTATAATGTGGCTCAGAATGCTATCTCTTTTTATTTCAGAGAAGCTGAAAAAACAAGTTGGGGGCCAATCCCAGGGCACTGCACAACCATCTACCTCTTGTTCTAGTGAATATTCAGGCTTAGACGATGTTCCACTTGAAGAGCTTCCTAAGAAGAGTATGCGACCATCATGTTTCCAAAAACCGCAAGATATATCTGAAACTTTTTAGTATGTAAGTTATTTTAGTGAGGGTGGAGGACGACATGCTGCCATCACCAACTGCATACTGTATTTTATAATAAAGGATAAGAGGCCATTTTGTATTGTAAAAGGTAAAGGTTTTTGTAGATTGATAGGGGAACTTGCTCCTGCCTATCAAATACCATCTCCTTACAAGTTCAAAGCTCTCCTTGAAACCAAGTTTGACACAGTTCACCAAACTTTCAAAGAGACATTTGAGGTTGTTTGTCATTTTTCCATTACTTGTGATATATGGAGTGAAATGATGACCACCAGAAGTTTTTTGGGGGGTCACCGTTCACTTCACTGAAGGCAGAGCACTGAAATCTCTTGTGACTGCTGCAAAGGAACTCACAGAACCGCATACTGCCTCATACATGATATCCTTAAAACCTGGGGAGTAGATTTGTTCAAAATTGAGGCTGCAGTTAAAGATAATGGTGCAAATATGATTACTGCCATTAATGAAATTCCAGAGTTAGGCAAAAACAAACGTATTCCATGTTTTTCCCATACTTTGAATTTGGTAGTAGAAGCAGTGACTGGAGATTCCACAACTTCTCCACTTATATTAAAGGTGAGATATATAGTTAAATCGGTTAAAAACAGTGTAATTATTAGTGATGCACAGCTGAGTGCTCAAAGAGTTCAAGGTGTGAGTGAGGGAATCGTAAAAAAAACTCATCCTAAATGTGAGTACGAGGTGAAATTCGACCTATTACATGATCTCTAGGTACATTGAAATGACTGATTTGATTATTCCCATTAAAATGAGAGACCCTAAAGAACTTGTGGATCTTCTTAAACCTCTCGAGTTTATGACATTGGAGGTACCTGGCGAGCAATATTTAACAATCTCGAAAGTTATTCCTCTCATCAGCTGCTGCCTCAGCAAATTAAATCAGTAGCTCCAACAGGGCAACAATCAAAATTAGCACAGACACACCTTTTAGCACAAATCGAAAAACAATTTGGTCACATTGAATCATGCCTTCCTGTCGCCTTTGCAACTATATTGGATCCAAAGTTCAAACATTTGCATTTCACGAACCCGGTAGCTTGTGGAGCTGCTATTTCCCATTTGAAACGAATGATAAATGCTTCTATATCAGAATCATCCAGCGATTCTGATGACTCTGTGAGCCAGGTACAGGAGGGTGCACCAGCGTATGACTTTTGGAGTTACCATAACAAACTCGCTCATGGGAAAACTAAGGACAAAGCCGAGTCAGGGGATGAAATATCGGTCTATTTGGGAAACACTGTAACTCACCTGAGCTCAGATCCAATAATTCAGTGGGAAGAAATGAAAACTGTTTTCTCCTGTTTGTATAAGGAGGCGAGGAAATATCTTTGCATAATGGCGACGTCTGTGCCTGCTGAGAGGCTATTTTCTAAGGCTGGGGTGATCTTAGACAAGGATAGAAACCGCCTTTTAGGAAAATGGATAGAGAGAAGCTACTTATTTAAAGTTTTAAGTGATTGTGATGAAACTCACTTTTTTTGACTTTAATGTGCCATAACTTGCATACAGACTGTGTTCCAAGACTATTGTGATTTGTCATAAACAAGAACATACACAAAAAAAAAAAAAAAAAAAAAAAAAAATCTCAATCAGGCTTATATAATTATCTTTTAATTATTTTAGCATTTTATGTAATCATTTAATTTTTATATCCGTTTTCATAACTACAATATAAAAAGTAACCAAAAAATGTTTTATTTTACACCTTTTTTTTCCCAACATTAATATGATACCGATATCGATACTTTTCTTGTGATACCAGTATCGAAAAAGTACTGATACCAATCTTTCGATACCCATTTCAATCCTAGTATCGATACTTTCACTGTATCGCAACATCCCTACACGCACAACCCGATTCGACTGCACGAGTCAACATCAACAACTAATTGATAAGTCGGAAGACTGCGGTCTCACCCGACGTAATATGAAATATTGATTGTATGAGATATATACGAGAACCTTCTGACGCATGCCGCGCAAAGTATAAACTAACTAGTTTGTAAATATGCTACCATCACAAAAATATGGTTTCGGCAAATTAAAAAAGTGAGAAACGATACAATGTCTGTGTGCCGGAGTGTGAGAAAAGAAACGGCGCGTCATACAATCCACTCAGCTACGAATCAAAATGCACGCATATACAATGGAACATGTCTGTCTATTTACAGTCAGGCGGAAGCTAATAAATCCGTAGTTTATCAACAGAATCCGTACTTCCGTAGTAAACCATCGTAATTCGCATAAACTACGGATAATCCGTAGTAGTTGGCACCTCTGCAGTTACCAGTAATAAATAGTCCGGTATAGTCATCCCGACGCAGCAAAAAATCTGTCCGCAATGAGTGCTTTAATTTATTATAAATTCTTTTGCTGCAGATATTGTTTTCGTTGCATCTGAGTGGTTTTGTCGGGTTATTGTAACTCCGGTTTAAGTGAAATTGTGTCGCCGATGTAAACAAAATAAATAGATCACCACTGTGCCGTGAATTTGAGTTTTTAAAGTGTAAGTTAAAAAGAATAACGTACTACAATTACAAATAAACAGAAAATTACCTGCTCTACATAATTAATTTTTTCTGTTCTGATACAAATTGTGTTTACCTTTGACCGACTTTCAACTCGAAGATTTTTACTGGTCGAAGACAAAGTCAAAGGAACAAAAATATTCAATTCGTCTTCGACAATGCGAAGCTTCGCACACCCCTACCAATTTTCAGGGAAAAATGTCCTTTAAAATGTGTTGTAGGTTTGCTGGAGAGATATTTGTTGTGCAACACAGAAGCCCCTTTTTCACTTGATCTTGAAGGGATGACACGATAGTGGTGATGTACACTTAAAGTTAGCAATAAAAATACATACTCAAATACAGTGGAGTTCCACTAATCACGACTAAATGGGACTAAGGTCAGTTCCAACTACCAGATTCTAGGATAAACCACATTTTCTTTAATGCATTAGCAAGCAGAAAACCTATAAACAGCCTGAATCAATGCAAGTTTGTGTGTCCCAGCATGCACTTGTTCAAAATATTGAGACACAGTGGAACAGCGAGTACCACATGTTAGAACGACTGTTCGAACAACGAGAAGCTATTGCTGCAGATGTTGTTTCCAAACAAGTGGATACACTCACTAGTAGTGAAAGGTCTTTGGTTGCACATCAACAAAAAGGAACATGGAAGTGGTATTGTTTTTGCAAAAAACTTACTAAAATATTTGAATTCAAGGTTTTCCTGGTATAAAACTGACAGCATCAGCTCTGGCAATGGTGATGGACCCTCTATTTAAATCATTATTACTTGAAGTCATAAAGGAAATCGTGTAAAACTAAAATTAGTTTCTGAAATTGAGGGAAAACATTGTAGGGGCTCACAAGAAATTAAATGTGACCAACCACAAGCATCCATAAGTTCTGATAGTAGTAGCGCTTTGTGGCATGCATTCGACAAGTTGTAAGAGAATTCTCCATTTGTAGCCGTCAACTCACAAGATCAACTTGACTTGCAACTACCCAAGGAAACAATTCCAAGAGATCAGTGTCCATTAAAATAGTGGCCAGATGATGCAAGTCACTTCCCACTTCTGGTGAAGTCAGCACGGTACTATCTATCTATTCTCGCTACAGACTTGTCACGTGAAAGATTATTTTTGGCCGCAGGAAACTATATCACTTGTAGAAGGGAAAACATTTTGCCTGAACACCTCGAAGAAGAAGTGTTTATCAACAGTAACTTGTTACTACAAAAATTCTGAGCAGTGAATTTTTCAAGTGCAATTTCTACACGAAGGTAGACTACGAAGAATTTTAATATAATAATAATAATAATAATAATAATTATTATTATTATAACAATATTTACAATGGCAATTTATAGTAAAATTTCTCACAGTGCAAAGAACTATGACAATTTTAATGTATATAAGAGAAGGGTTTTTTAAGTCTTGTGTGTGATGTCTCCTCAGTAACATCAAACAAATTGAGGTATTTCTGACATTTTAAATATGAGACTAATGTACTAAATGGTTTCAAAAAGTCAAAAAAAGGAAACGTTATTGCATGTAACTGTTTATTTTCAAGGGAATATTTTTGTATATTTAATATGTTAATGTTTGGAATCTTTTTGACTTTATTATTTATTTGTAACCAAACAGTGAAGATAAAGTGACACAATATTCAAGTTGACACAGTACTATTTTGTACGGTTAAGGTTAGGCTAAAATATGGCCAACACGGTAAGTTACAGACTGTTTAGTTTTCTAATCAAAACTCTTCATGAAGGTCTATTGAAAATTAAACTGCATAATCTTTTAAAAATGTTTCATGTCCATTTATGTGAAATTGGCTAGTAACAGTTTTCCTTTTGGCAAATTTAATAATTTTTGTACAAGCTTGCTCCAGTTCAACTCGAAAGATAGAAACATTTCCAAATACTCGGCTTGACTAAAAAAAAAATTTAAGTGCCCGTACATCCTTATTAATATCTAAAATGTTTGTAAAAATTAAATCACATATTTTTTTATATGCAAAAAAGCTTGAGAAATATACGAATAGTTAGGGCATGAGATTTAACCCAAAAAATGTCAAACTCAGCCCTAAATTGTGAGGGTTGGTAGACATGCAAAAGAGAAAGTGTATAAATTACGTCTGATTAAGTAGAGGTTGTTGCTGCTCGACTGAGATAAGGTTAGCCTGGTGGTGGCAGTACAGAACATGCCTGACTGTCTTTCCAGTCCACTGCGAGTGTGAGTCAAACTTTTTTTAGACTGTGTAGAGCAGGGGAAAGGAATGAAAAGGATCCAGCCTTCCTCTTAAGGTATGGATGGAGGAACAAAAGAAAAGAGGTAGGTACTGTACGAAAAGAGAGCGTGAATTCCCCTCCTTATATGACATGATGTTCCTGTTAGCAAGAAAGGAGATACATGCCCTTTAAGAAATTGTTGTACCTACTGTAGTAGGTCTACAGACATAACTGCTAAGTGAAGATGCCACAGAAAAAAATGTTTGAAATTTGGGACTACGTATTTTGTTTTGCAGGAAAACAGTAATTCAAAATGTATTTGTTCCTTGAGTAACAAAAGTGTCTCGCAACACTCAAATTGCACATCAAAATCTTATACAACTTCAAACATGAGAAAACATTTGGCACTTCACCATTTGAGAGAGTTTAAAGAACTGCAAAACACCACATTACATTGCACTGTCTGGTGCACAGTGTGGCGATGATGGCATGCAGCTGTCTCTACTGGAGCTCGGTTCCTGACCTGCTTGCATTTACTTGCTAGACTAGGTTCTCTTGCTTCACCTACGTGCTTGCGCAGTTGTTGAGCTCTGGCCAGGTTTAGTTCATGAGTAGGTGTGGGCCGATCTGTCACTTCTTCATTGATTCAGTTTTTGCAAACATATTAAGTTCTTTGTTCCAGTAATTGTAGAGTATTAGGTTGGCAACTTGTTCCCCAATGACGCGCAAGGCGGCTGCCGTCAAGTATCTAGTACATCGTACTTGTAAATTTTGTCTTTTTCTAAATTAACTTTTTGGACGCCACATTAGGAAAATTTTATTCAGACTTAAATCATGTTAGGGATATGTTTGCTTAGTGTACTGTTTTTTTTTTTTAGTGTGTTTCTTAATGTCAGGCACTGCAATGACCTCTTGGTCAAATATCTTTGCATGGCACAAAGTTTTCTTTTGCTAAATGCTTGCAATATCTGAAATTTTCCTGATTAGAGCTTGTGGTTGCGACATGGTTAGTCAGTACAGTAGAACCCCAATTTTACGAGGCCTCACGGTGCTCGAGAATGACCTCGTAAAATCGCTGACCTCGTAAAATCGTATCTGAGCAATTTTGACCCTCCAAAACCCCAAAAATTGCATCGAAATAGAAGTTTTCTTGTTAGTTAGCTGTATAATTCTTTATCATAAAAATAACACATTCCTAAAATGAAATACATAGTGTGTATTTGTTTTGATGAATATACGGCTTCCGAAACACGTACACCCTAGGCGGGGCGTGCGAACACCCCTTCCCCTGCCACCAAAAGGAAATACGGCCGCGAGTCGCCTTGATGAGTATTTTTGCAGAAGCTTCTTAGGGGAAAATCAGACATGTACTAATGAAACATTTGAGTAGAACCTTGTTAATTCAAAATGCTGTATACTAAATCGAAGCCATCATTCAGTCCCGAACGTAAGGATAGGATTTTGCATGCTTTGAAGTTTGGTTAGTTCTAAATTCCCCGAGTTACGTAATTCGAAGCATATAAGTACTTAAAATATACACAAAGTTACGCTTATTATTCGTAAATATGTTGAGAAAAGTGGCCCACAAAATTTCAGAATCATAAATATTGAAACTAACGTGTGCAGCGCATCTAATGTTGGCTACGGGTCAGCGGAGATATGACAACAGTGTGTGTGCCAAGTGGTCCGCTAGCCCTGATGACGCAACTCAGCACGGCATGGAGTTACTTCTTACCGTACTTACTCGTGTACACTCCATCCTTTTTTGCCCAAAATTTATGTTAAAAATTAGGAGGGGGGGCTATACACGGGACTAAATAGGTACCATCACTGCCAAAAAAATGTGTAAGCACTCAAATTACCGACGTATTTGTTTTATATGCCGATTATTACTGTGAACTTTCACAAAAATGCAAACAATAATAGTAAGCCGTAATAGAAATGCTTACATCAACTAATTAACGTGTCTCGATAATCGGTACCGATAGTAACAGCGCGGGAGCGTGCCAACGGTGTTTGTAAACAATGGAAGGTTCAAGGTTAAAGATTATATTTTAAGGAACATGGCAGTGCATCGGCTATTGGGAGGAAAAAAAAAAATTTGTGTTTTACCGTTTACCGGCTATCAAACTTTTGCAGTCGACATCAAAATGTCTCGTGGCACTTTTTTTAAAAATGCTCTTGAGCATATTTCACCACTTTTAACTTAAATTTAGCAGTGAAACTGCACCGTTTTTTCCCCATTATCAAACGACGTTACTAAATAAACTGACAAGAAAACAAGTCACCGATAACAATGGCCTCTAAGCGTGTGTACCTCACAGCATAACTTGCACAACTGAAGAATGTGGCAACGCAGCATCACGTGCCTGGCCAGCCACCCACCCCTCCCACCCTCCCATCTGCACACACACCAGCCCGCCCGGGCCTCATCCTCCCGCATGCTTCTAGCCATCTGCCCGGGCTCACGCTCAACTACTGATAAACTTGTCCGCTGCTACGCTCTGCGGCCAAGCCAAACAAGATGTGTCCGGCTGTTGCTGCGTGTTTGTATTACTTACGTTGAAATAATTTTTTTTAGGCGTGGGAGGGTTATACATGGAATATTAATTTTTCTCTAATTTACAACTTTGAAATTGAGTGGGAAGGGGGGGGGGGCAGTACACAAGTAAATACGGTATCTCCCCCCTTCCTCCCACTACCCTTTTAACTCTTGGTAGTATATGACCAAGGACCCTGTGCACTGTGCGATCGATAAACAATATAAGCTGTGCGCAAATTTCTCCACAAACCTTGAAATGACATTTGCCGGCACGCCATTGTTAAAGCTAGAGAATGGCAGGACGAGATTAAGGGGGAGGGTAGAGAACATACACAGTTGTTGTTTACAGTTGCCGGCTATTGGCTATTGGTGTGAGTGGTAAAAAAAAGGAGCGGCAATGCTCTTTAATATGCTTGCGCATAGCAATTAAATCTGAAGTCCGAATTTTGGCTTCCGAGCACTTTTAATTAAGGAGGTTTTACTGTAACTTATGTTAATAAAGATGGTAACAATATTTGCAGACGAAGAAAAATGTACATTGCAAGGCCGTGCTTATTTATGTACACATAAATATTTATACTTTACACAGTGTGTGTATTACACTACAATGATATGAGAACAGCTGTATCAGGGTTTCAAATTAATGTAGCATACTTTCGTCCCTCCAGACACAACTCTATAACAACTTTTTACACACGCACCATGTTACGTCGCTCGCCAGGTCAAAAGTGTTGTAGTACACGGGCGGTGGCAGGGAATGTGTGTAGGTGCGTGCATGTTTGTAGGCAAGCTGCCGGCCAGAGTGGGTGGCTGGTACCAATCGTGCGTACTGTGCAACACACTTTGGAGGGGGGAGGGGAGAAAGTCTACCAGCCACCCCTCCTACACCAGTCGCTTAGCCACGTGACAAGAGGCGCCTGGGAGGCGGAGTACAGTTAGTTATCACAGACAGCACGGAACGGTAGGAGACAGATGCTGCCACACCGCATTTTCTTACGTCGCGTCATACAGCCCGTGCCCGTCACCAGTATTTATGGCTCGAGATAGCAGTGTAATAGACATATGATATCTTTATGCTATACAATGAAATATATATATTTTTAAATTGTATATAAATGGCTACACACAGAAATCAAAGAGCAGTAATATCACAAAACGTATCCAAAAGCCGAAACACCACGTTCACACAATGCCCGAACAAGCAATGACCCCCAACAGTCAGCATCCGAACCGGATGTTCATGCGACGTTGCCAGCTCGCTGTCTAGCATCGTAACTAGCCATTTGCGCAGTCGGGAACTTATTATAATGTGCGGTTGCATTGATAAACAACAAATTTCATTCCATAATCGGGGAAAAGGGTTTTTCTTGGACTTTGGGTGGTATTATAGCGGCGGTTAATATGGTGCGGAGGAATAGGGAGGGAGGGAGGTTTAAGCTCCTGTCTTTGTTCTACACTTGTCGCGCTGGCGCTCGTTTCAAAGTTACACTACTGCCACAGTTTTTGACCGATTGTCGCAATTTTTTTTGTTTTTCCTCTTGCAACATTCCTGTTACAAACAACAACACTACAAATTATGTTCTTATCATTGTGGACCCGTAAACGTATTTTTAAAGTGAGTTTTATTGCAATTTCACCCATTTTTTGGAAATTTTTTATTTTTTATTTTTTTAAAAATAAATCTTATAATTTTTGACGGTTCCTCAAAATGGCCTCGTAAACTCCAGTACTGATAAAATCAGGACTCTACTGTATTGTCAAGGCTCGGAAGGAACGAGTTCCAATGAACGTGTTCCTTTGATTTTGTTCCTATATTTCGCAGACCCATAAGGAATGAGTTCTTTTCTTCACATGTGAACAAAGTTCAGAACTACGTTCTTTTATTTTAGGAACATGAACAATACTTTTGCATTCCTATATTTGTTCACTTAAGCAAACTATTTTTCATACGTTATTTGCTATGTTTGTCATTATTCAAACAAATAAATTATGATTTTGCACAACAAACAAAATAATATTCAGCAGTTAGATTGCCGACAATTCCTTGCTGTTCACTGTCTGTGATGTGCAGTATCTGTTTTGCTCCTCTGTGTCTTGCTGTCTATGAAATTAACAGCACAGGGATTGTTTTGTTTATACTGGTTTGGTCTCGAATTTGAAAAACATTTTACGTATGTTGCAGAGAACTTGGGAGAATTCCTGATATCACTAGCAATATGAATTTATTCGCCTAGCTAACCTGCCAATGAAACGATGGATAAATACAATAGGAGAGTAATGGCAAGCGCACGGCAATTTACAAGACGTCTATGGCAGTTGCGAGAATTCTGACTCGTTTTAGATAATACAAATTTGACACCTTGCGCAAAGCCATATTAATAGGCATTATGACATGAAAATATAACTGAGTGTGAGTGCATGGACTTGATTGAAGAGAAAGAAAACAAATTGTATAGGCTATTCTGTTCTTCGAAAAACATGTCTCTGACCAAGAAAATTCATGATCGAAACTGATTAAAAATGCATGCTTTGTATATCCACTGTTTCTTCCAAATTTGTTTAGCATAGTCTAGAATTATAATTGTATTGATTGCTACCGTGACTGTAGCCACTTTCAACTTTAGCAGTATAAAATGTCTCGTGCCTAACGTATGTTTTGATACGTTTTCGTAACCTCAACTTGTGTAGCCTTCTCAAGCATGTACAATAATGTAGGAAATGTGAAGTTTGATTTTTATAAGCTACAGAGAAAAATTGTCACAAAATTATTGTTACAAACATGTTTTGGTTTTATGATTCAGTGTGGTGGATACTTTGTTAATTTTAGTTGATTGGCGATATTCGTGAATAATTACGTGCTTTGTTCCACAGTTCTGTTTCTATACATTTATGCCTTAAACGGAAAACATACAACCTAAAGTTTTATATTTGTACTGGTTTCAATTTCAATAAATTAGTTAAATTTTAATTTCCACGCAAGTTTCGTAACTCGTGTGACTTGGTATTTATAAACGTATTTCCTGAAATAGGCCTATAAATAGCTTTCATCGTGATCGTGATACCTACATCATTTCTAAACAATTCAGTGCTAACTTGTTTCATGTCATTTGTACAATGATTCTGCAATAAATTTCACTGGCTTTGCAAGTATTCAATGAGGTAAGTTTGATTTGTGTGGCTAGCAAACATGTGAATAGGTTTGAAACAGTCTCACGTAAGACGATAAACTAAAAATTAAGCTCTCCAATCTTCTGAAATAAAAAGAACCCCACAAGAATATCTCTTGAATAATCACATGATGAAATCACACTTTTAATTTTTATAATTTTGATCACATATTCTGACGGTAATGTTAATTTTAAGTTTAGTATACATGGTACCTGTCTTGTAACTTAAGTGAAATGCCCAGTATAGCCTAATACAGACTAAACATGTTAAATGTCATTATTATTTCACTTTTCACTTGTAAAAGTTTTAATTTTCCGTACGTATTTTGTAAATAATACAGTAAAAAAATATAAACATAGCACACTTGCCAACATACACTTAAAAGCACCACCTAAACTCTTAACAACCTGGTAGCTAACCAGGGAATAAGAACTGATGATATAACACAACTGGGCACTTAACAAGAGAATACACAGCCTGATAGTTTAAATTTGATACAACTAGCCCTAAGTTTTTATTTTCCCAGACTGTCCCAACTCATTCTCCAATTTGTGTTTCACATTAGCGAGTAGCGATATGACTTAGCAGCCTGCAACTTTTGGTTGTAATTTAAAATATTCAAAATTATGGAGATAGAAAAACAAATAGAATTTTATTTCGGGAGGAGATTATTTACAAAAATTTTATATTTGGGGAATGTCAACGAGTGTTTAAACGTCTGATGCGACAAGAGGTTGACTAAACTCATTAAAGTATCTTTCATTTCAGTGTTTCCTTACAGGTTTCAGCTTATCGATACCATGCTTATCTTTTGCTTTGAACAGTACTTCTGTAGTGAATTTAGTGTGAAATGCCAATTAATGGATTAGCAAGAATGGTTATACAGTAAACCCTCATTTTACCGGACTATTTGGGGGGAGGTGTGGTCCGGTAAATAAGATGTCCGGTAAATCGCGAAGTACCAAAATCGGAACACCCAAAAATAGACAACAAGCTGATAGATTTATAGCAGTGTGATACACGTAGTAACACAACGTGTTTGTTGTGGTCAAATTGTCGGAAGAGGGCGAGGGGGAAGGTTTGTCCTGACTGGCGGGAGTAGAAAAATAAGCACTAGCCTTTGTCCGCTCATTGAGATAACCAATGGCGGAGAGCGGGGGAAGAATAGAAGGGGAGGGACAAGAGGCGGCTTGCTATCAGCTTGGTTTCATGTTACGTTACGTGGTAACGTGTGACACGTGAACTTGAGCTTCTACTTTGTATTTGACAGTAAAGTGTTTATTTACTAAATATATGACAAATAAAAATGTCCATCTAAACTACTGCTGTTTGCATCGCAACTCAGTATCGTATACCGTGTCTGTGAGATAATAATCTAGCCGCCGTCCTTGATAATTTCTGAAGGGCTGAGCGTGAGAAAGGTATGTGTTGTGCTAGTTTGTCCGCAGCAGATTTTATCTCTCTACACATTGTACATTTACACCACACGAGACCACACGAGCGTTGTTGAACATACATTGCCTCGTCGTGTGAAGAGGCGGTAGCAAGTTTCACATTCGTGTTTCATGGGTCCAACAGTGACAGTTTTTTTTGTTCAACATTATATTTCAACACATAACTCTTTAACTAGTTTTTTGCGCTACGAATGTCCGACTCAGTTTGTTTCTTGACACCATAACCATCACACAACTTTTCTACCGAAACACCGGCCTCGTAACTTTTAAATTATGTAGTTCAAATTTTTTGTTTGATGTCAAAGTTACTCTATTTCTTTTCTGTCCTGTTGCAGACGCCCTTTCATTTTTAAAAACGCATAATCTTTATCGTGCACGTACATCAACTGCGTAAACAATTCAAGTAGACACGACGGTCGTTCTTGTCCGGACAAAACACAGATGAGTGACTAGCTCTGCTTACCGTCTTACGTTGCTATCTGTGCGCGCGCGATGTCGCTCACCAAAGCACAATAACCAGGTAGGTCTTGCGCTGTTGATCTTACAGTTCTGTAAAAAATTCATGTAGACAATCATTCTTGCCCGGACACTGCACATACCCCGATGCGTGACTAAAAATAGCTCTGTCTACAGTCTTACACGGCTATCCATGCGCACGCCTGATGTCACTCACCAAAGTAAAATAACCAGGTAGGGCTTGTACTGCATGTGATAAGTAGACCTGAAGGTGGAATAATTTGGTATCGCCAGATTTTGTCCGTTAAATACGAAGTCCGCTGAATGGAGGTCCGAAAAAACGAGGGTTTACTGTACTATGCTGGTAAAAAGAAGATGAATTTAACAACTAATATTCATGTGAAAACCTATATAGTGTTTTTGCAGGTACGTACAGCAAAATGTTTATTTTATGTGGAGAACCAGTGTCACTTTGGTCCTAAACTATGTCATATTCTGTGTGACAAAATAAAAGCAGTTGCAAAATATGAAAGGAACTGCTTAGGAACTTGCAAGTTCCTATCGATGAACTTGAACTGGAACTAGTTCCTATTTTACATAAAGGAACTTGAACTGGAACTAGTTACTTTTTTTAAAAAGGAACTTTCTAAGCCTTGAGTATTATGGAATATTATGGATATAACCTTTTTCAGATTTGTACCATTTGATTCTAGTAAAGAAATTTATTTGTCCCTTTCATGCTGCATACATAATTTTAATGTTTGCTAAACACACTTGACTTGATGAATACCATTTATTTTAGTAAAATTATTAAGCTCAATGTGCATTCTTTTGATGTTTGTGTGTAAGAGTTTGTAAATTGTTCACATGCACAGAAGCACGTTTTCATGATGTTAACATTGGTCAAAACTGAATTTGATTCGGACACACATGTTATTTGTATGCTGGCATGTTTTCTCTAAAATATGCAATTTCAATCTACTCCACATTATTGACTCTGATTGTGAAATTCACATACGTAGTATATTCTTGAAATTCATGTTACTGGTTTTGAAATTGTTACAATGCAAAAAAATAATTCTGTGTTCATGCATTTACTATGGAACAAATGAACGCCACTTGCTTTCAAAACTATTTCAAGAGTAAATATAAAACATAGTAAACCATTAATAAGCTTATGCTTTCTCAATAAACCCTAGTTCATGTATGTTGTTGTTTTATGTATGACTTGTGTTGAGCCTACCTTCCCCAGCCTCAGAGGTGGTGCAATACAGAAGGTAAGTCATCCAATATACTGTTTTTAATTAAGTGCAATCACTACAAAATATCTGCAATATTCATTAATTGTCTACTTCTATATGAAAACAAATTGAGTGTCATAGTTGTAAAAGAAAACACAACTTTCAATTTTGCAAGGAAAACATAGCGATAATCCTTGCCGTGAATCCCTTGCCAGTTTAGGTTTGTCTACAATACCGTATTTACGTGCGTATTAAACGAAATTTTAGAATTTTTTAACGTATAGAGAAATTTCTTCTTTATCAACAATACATTTTATACAAATAGATATTTGGTGTGTCTATAATAAATTAAATGGGAGCTGAGTTTGTTTATGTTTATATACCGCTGCTTGAATCTAATGTAATTTTAGTGATTGTGTATCGTAAATGAAATCTTCTGAATCTGCAGTAATGACACTAATTTTTGTTACAGTTTTTATTTGTTTTGTATGTGTTAATGACTAGTAGACTGCTGCTTTGTTTATATTTGCCAAAAATTTGAAATTTTTGTTTTTAATGAGTTTGCTATATTCTTTACTAGCGACCCAGGTAACATTAATATCTATAGACAAGAATCTAAGTCTATACATTGACATGCCACACACTTGCAAGTCTAGATCCTACTTAATTAATTAATAATAATTAATTAGTAGCCATTTTGGAGTCCATAGGGAACATACATGTACCAATCAGTTTTTATCCTATATAGATGTATAAAGATATAAACTGTTAAAATTGTGCTTGACAATGGTTCTTGTTTTGATAGTTACGTAAAACTGTTACTGTACTGAATTCACTAAGTAATTGTGTTACTTGTATTGTCACGCAAGCTTTCACTTTAACCACTGGTATTGCAAGTATTTGTAACTGAAAGGATCTCTTAAGGTTCAAGGTATCGGTAAAAGGATGTATTGGTTCACCCTTAATAAAAAGTGATCAAAAAAAGACTTTAAGTATTCAATGAAACGTTTTGTACTCTACATACCACATGCATCATAAACATCATTAATTTTTTTTTAATGTTTCAATTGACCACTTGAAAAGAGGCGGAGCTTCAGTCAGGTGTGGGATACAATTCTTATCTCCATGGATACCGCAGCCGAACATAACCTTCATTTAGCTGTTTGGCTCCACATGTACATCAAGAAAATTGATTATTTGTTTGGAATGAGCTGTTTTTTCAGGTAAACATTAATCTTAAGTGTTTGCAAATCTTAACCATGAAATTGAAACTAATATTTTTTACCCTTGCGTGTAAATCTATGAATGCGCAACATTTTTGCTTCCTGCAATTACCAACTAACAAACCAGGATGTTTGTAAACAAGCTTTGTTTCCCACAGTGCTTTTTCCCTGCGGTGTGACGTCAGGGGGCGTGTACTTCAAGTCGTCCATTATGCATTCACTTAAACAACATAGTTATATATTTTTTTAAATTTGTAGCACATATGCTAACATCCACTAAACACAAAACTAGAATTACAAACTCCCAAAGTACATCATCATGTTTAAATACATAATCGAGTCACACAATAATTTACCAATGTTTTCCAACTGTCTTACAATCAATCAATTAAAATAAAGGCAGTGTCCAAAATGGTGCAAATTTGTTATTTTGTGATTTTAAACTATGTAGTAAATACAATTTCTATCCAAACTTAAGTAATGTGACTATTTTGTCAAACAAAATTTGTCATTTTGGACTTGGTCATAGATGCTACTGTTCACCAACTACATATAACTACTTCTACTTCATGCTTACTTTTCACGTGTACAATTACTAGAGACACGCATCTGTGGTTTTATTTGATGTCAAAAAGTGGGGTTATTTTAAGCTAAAAGTGATGTTATTTTCAGCCAAAAGTGGTGTTATTTTCTATTTCAATCAATTTGTATATAAACATTAAAACTAAAACTATATAATTTTTCTTTCAAATATAGATAAGAAGAATACCATTTTTGCATTTTGTTTCCCTAAAAGACAATTCTATAGATGCCTGTCGATTCGCTACAGTTTCAGCTTGTTCTGCGAGACATCCATCCTTGTCCCTATTAACCTTTTTTTGAACATGCGACTTTTCACACCCACGAAATTGACATGTTACAGTGGCAAAAAAACACTTATACAGTCCATATTCAGAGAATTTGGACACACACAGTTCGGTTTCGGCATATTTCTGCATATGAATGATACTGAAACAAGTCACACTGTTCAATTTGCTATTGCACAGAAGCAACTGAAGCTACCCCTGATGTAACGTAAGAGAAATGCGAGGGAAAACCACAAGAAAACAAATTACAATGAAATATTTTCTTCTTCTTGCGACTCTTGAAGAACAAACAATCTATCCCTCGATATAAACATTACAAATGCATTGAAACTTTTAATAAATACAATCTCACTGTATTGCAAGCACCTCTGTATGTTCAGAAAAGTGGGGGTATTTTCTGTAAAAGTGGTGGTATTTTAGGTAAAAATGGGAGTATTTTAACGGGAGGATTAACTTTATTTGCAAAAAAAGTCTGAATTCTCATAAAAATTAGCTTTATCGCAAATGCGATAGATGCATGTCCCTAACAAATTCATGTAACTACTTCAATTTCATGCTTACTTTTCACGTGTACAATTACATGTAACTACTTCTACCTCATGCTTACTTTTCACGTGTCGTAACTACTACTACTTCATCCTTACTTTTCACACGTACAATTCTAGACACCCATTTTCGGTGAAAATATTTTAATAACATCATCAATTGAAATGAGATTCCTCTAAATTTTGTTTTGCGATTTTGCATTTCACTATACTATAAATTTCACTGTTATTATTTATGAAAAGATACACAGTATTACTGCAGTAGCGTAAGTGCACAAAGTATCTTATTTTAATTAAGTATTTGAATACATTTATTTTACTTCTAAGAATCATTCAGTCCAAGTTAGTTTAATGGTTATTACTCAACAATTATCTTAGAAAGATGTTAGGCTTATACCAACAATCATAACAAGAATATTACACCGATTCCAGTTGTAATATCAGACGTTCTTTAGAAAAAAAATTGCAAAAAAAAATTTAGCAATTAATTTGGTTATGCTGACCCTCCAATTTCATTTATTAAAGGGTCACATAAATCCCAATACATATAGAGTGTGATTTGTCAGCATTACATTATCCTTTGAAATAAGTATGTACATAGAAATATGCATTACATATAAAACATATTCACAAAGATATAAACAAATACATTTACAGTTACGTTAAACAAACATAGCACTAATTATAAAGTTTTTATTTGAATTTACAGTCATGAAATGGCGTGTGTATCACTTAAATATTCATTAACATTGTAATATGCTTTCATAACTAAATATGATTTCTTATCTTATTTTAATTTTTTAACATGATTAAGTTCTTTAAAACAGTGTTACGTTGTGCCCTCCGTCACCCTCCTGTTTCATTTTTATTGCTTACTTCTATTTGTTTTATGTAGTGGTTTTTCTGGTGATTTTTACTTTTGAAGTTGGTACTCTTGCCTTGGTGCAGGGTTTCTGTAGGGAACCGCTAGGCGACGCTGAGGTCGGCGCTTGGACTGCTGACATTTTTGTGTAGGAGTCTTGTTGCTTGAGTCGTCGGAGAGAGTGGTTGACTAAATCAACCGGGTCGGAACTGACTTTGCCCCAGGTTCTCTGGCTAAGAAGAGTGTGTTAGTTTATGTCGCTGATTGAGAGTTGCTATTGTAGAATCAATCTTTACGATGAAGGTGGATCGACGTTCGAATGCTGGGAGCAACTGCCGGACGTGAAGTGAACTGGGTACGACGACGTCATGAACTCCACAGCGCTTGGATTACCCTACTATACTACTGGTATTACTAGAACTGGATTTGGAGGTATTTATTGAACTCTTAATTTCGTCTGCATTCCTAGAAGTTTACAAGTTTGTGGCACTTTCTTTTCTTGTGCATCACAGATATAATTCGCGTAACTCTTCAGCTCTGTTTGCCGGTCATACGGAAGTCATTTACTGTAGCATGTGGAAATATTCTTCTTGGTGACGTGTTCAGTTGGTTAATGATCGGCGAGGGTCCTATTAGAGACTATGATAGTCAACTGCCTACTAGTGTGTACGTTTGACCCACTTTGACGGTGTAGTCGGCTTGGCCTAAAGATTGACTTTGAACTTTAAGTAATTATCAATTATGTGTTTTTGTATCTTCATAAGGATTAATGTACGCCTTGTATTTTATAAGGGGTTTTATTCAGTGGAGCGCAGCAAAGTTCTTTAAGGTACATGTCACGTGATGTTCAAATAAACCTTAACTGCTTACATGGCACTGCCTTGATTTTCCTTTTAGTTTTTGTCAGTTCTGTTTATGAACAACAGCAGGAAGTTTGTTTATCAGTTATATGCCCATATGATATGGAGTATGTGAGAATTTCTTGGTTCTATGTGTAAATAGATGTAGATCAGCTGCTTGTCTGGTATTGTAGTTATGAATTATGTTGTTAGTGAGATTACAGGTGTTTTTAACAGCAAATGCTTTCCTGTACACCTAACAATTAAAAGTGTGAGGCATAGTGTGAAGTGTTCAGCCACTTCCCCATCTTGTTTAAATATTTATAAAGTGTTTTTATTTTCTTATTTAAATTTATATGTAAATCTTTCTTAACAGGCTATATGCCATTTTCAGGGTGAGTTTGTCAGGTGTCCGGTATGATACAACAGAATTCAATAACCTAGTAATTGGGGACATGTTAATTTAAATTTATCTTTTCAAAATTTAAATATGAAATAGTCAAGGAATTTTAAAGTAGAGTCATTTGATTACTTTCCTGGCTTGTTTGGTTTGAAATTGACCACAGTAAGATTTTAATTATTTTTTATGATATAACTTTTTCTTGTATTTTGACTAATTTTTGAGTTTTGGCAATTTTAGCATATTATTAAAGTCTCTCTGGTGAAGTGAGTAACTTTTGGTGTTGCAAGCTTCTTCAGGCTGTAGGATTTCTGGCGCTGACGTTGTGGTTGATCACTTGCTTCATGGAATTCTCTCCATGACGTAGGTTATTGACGCACGTAGGTCAGCCATCACAGGGGGTTGCTTAGGGTATTGCGCCGCGAAAGTAGTTCCACTGTTGCGCACCTTTTGTCCTCAATTATTATATTTGTGTGGATAAATAATTTTATTTCAATGTAAAAACTATATATTCAAATTTTGGAATCCTTTGTCATACGTTTAAGTGTCATTTTACTGCTTTTGGGAGAATTGGAGTCTGTTGTATCACTCTGCCGAGGGATACCTTAGCTACCATGACCGTCCATGATTTATCAGTCATGCAGGGATGGCGTGAGAGTAAGAACGTGTATGGGACAGATGGGGGAGAAAGCCTCGAGTACGGTGGCGTGACTAGAAGGGACATAGACAATGATGTCCTAATTTTAATTTTTTTGTGTATCACAGGCATTAGTGAGGTGATGGGTGTTGCGGGTGTACCAACAGTGAAACAGGTCCTATAAGTTTGTTAGTGATATATATTTTTTCTTTTTCGTCAGTTTTTTTTTACTAACTGGGCAGAACTTAACCCATACAACAAGTCGGACGGAAAAAACATGGTAGCTAAGAGTCGCTCGAAAGGCTAATTGAATTTAAAGGCAAAGTGCCATACTGAACGGTACCACATGTTATGAAATGTAGTTCAGCTGTAAAAATAAATATAACTACTGACGAATTTTGAGTCTCTCACTTCAAGTTAAAACCTGACTGATGGTGTATGAATTCTAATCAAACTGAGCTATCCGGCACACTTCACGTAACATAACCTCAAAGCCCCGAACGGCGATTTACACACGCAGCAGACGTACCCGCGTCACATCTTTAGCGCCAACGAACAGGGACAACAGACACTCAAACACAACAGCAGACGTAATCAGGACGCATCTCAATAGTCATTTGTTTAGCATTTTATGGAATAATGTCTGTATTAATAATTTAAAGATGCAAACACAAGCTATGAAAGAATTAAGAACTTTGAATAACCTAAATATGTTCGTCAATCGTTCTTTGCATTTCTTGCCATTCATGAAGAAACATTATTATCTGTCATTTCCAGAGACACAAATTCTGGCAATGTTAACGTCATAATATCATTACAAGCGTAAAATTCTTTTTTCATTATTTCTTTTTGCCTTATCAAAATAATTAATATTTACTTTATCACTAAATATCATAAATCAAAATTAAGGTGGCAAGCAAAAAGCTAACTTATGCATAGATAGGCTTACAATGTTGCCAGGCTTACCAAGTTTTTGACCAAAACCAGCTCTAAAATACTGTAAAAATAAATACAAAACAAAACGGTAATTATATTTATCTTCCTTCGTTAACTCAACAGAATTTCACTGCGGCAATTTTGTTGTTAAAAAAATTCAAGCCACTTTTACGCACAAAAAAATTAATTAATTAATAAAAAATAAATAAATAAAAAAAAACAACTTTCGGTAAAAATGGTGACTAGAAGTGAAAAAAGCAGCAGACTTTGAGGCCTGATTATTGCAACTTGTTAACTATTTACAAGCCTACCATTCATATGCTTCCACTGCAAATTCCTTAAATATTTTTTTAAAGAATTTTTATACAACTTTTTACAATTTTGCTAAAATTTCTTTATAGTTATTTTTGAATAATTTTGCGATTTTAGTGACCTTCCCTTTGAATGACTGTAAATCCACAGCCTAGGTAAATATGGGATTCTACAACAACTGCAATATTCACTGATGGCTAAAGATATGCACTTCCTTGAGCAGGCGTGAATATAACCGATACAAACAAGGGTTTCAGCGAGCATGCAGTCATGTGTTAGTTACCTGAGCGAAGCGTATGTGCCCAGAGACAACTGACTTAGCTCCGGGTCATAGTAGAAGTATACAGAAGAGACACAGCGAGGTAAAATGTCTACAACGCCGACAGCAATCAGCCGGCCATCCAGCCAGTATTGCTGATGGAACGAGCCATAGCCGCTCGGTGGGCCGTTGCTCGGATGCCATGGCTGCCAACAATAAACTCACTATTTTAGCAATGAATACTCACGATCAAATATTTTTAAAACTTAATTCACTTAGACAATACACAGTTAGGAAGCAAGCATACACAAATGTTTGTGCTGTAGTAAACTTGAATAATGGAATGTGTGCCAGTAATATTTGCCGTACATAAAAAATGTACCACAGATTATCCACATTGCCTTCACAAAGATTTTTGCGTTCAACAGGGTGTCCAGCCAGATTTCAATTCCAAAGTCCCGTACACTTCCCACATTTTTCTCAAACTTTCAGTACAAACGAAAAATCTCACAAATATTACAATAAATGCTGTAATGACATGCCATATGCCTATTTCTCGCGCGCACAGTTACTAAAAACAATACAGGTTCTGTAGAAGAAATACTCTGTGCGTAGTGTTACAACGTAACATGTGACGGACACGGCAGAAAAACTTAAGTTACATCGCACCGTCAGCCGAGAGCTGTTTAACAGCGCACACAGCCACTCTTTGTACCCGTTTATTTAGCTGTATTACCTAGGCTTATTATTCACTGCATCAGTTTTTAAAGGACAATAACATCTCTAATAGCTGGTTTATAATTTATTTCCTTCAAGCGCTCTTTCAATGGCAGAAAGAAAACAACATGGTAAAACATCCTATACTATCCTATTTAACTAATTGGGAGAAAAATTGTATGTTAATACAACCACACACAATAAATCACTACGTGGAATTCTGCAAAATAAGCTCCCCAGTACTCTGAAATGAAAGAGAAATAAAAAAAAAAAAAAAAACATTGTCAAAAATTTGTTTGCAGGACCGAGTTGGCCATATAAACCGACAAGATAGGCTTCGTCACCTTATTGAAATTTGTAATTTTCTTTTGGATAAAATTTCTCATTACCGCAATTCTACATTTGTCAAATGCATTATAATTTACTTGCAAAATTAACATGTGTCACAAATGTATCTTGTTAGAATGACTCGTTACATCACAAAGTTACGAGGTTACAGTCATTTGATAAGTTATCCGAGTGAAGATTTCTTGTGTCCAAAACGTAAATCAACTGAGCCAATTGCATGGATGCATACAAACGATTAATTAGATCAAACATAGCTATTATTAGGTGAAAGAGCATTATTTTGTATGATGGAAAAAGCACAAATCCATTTTTATCCTAATTGTATTTCAGTTTCATGTAAACGCCCCAGAGTGTGACAATACTGCCATCTCTTCAGAAATTTTGCAAAACCTCATCCATCCGTTAATTATCAGCCAATCACAGGTACCCTGAACCAGGAAACCCTCAACAATTAGTTAATGCCATTGCAAGGTTGGTGTGGAATTTATTGTTTTATGTTTTATGTTTTGTGAAAACACAATAGGGTAGGGTGGTCAGCCAAAATTTGAAAGTTAAGGTGTTCGAAATTTAATTTGAAATTTAAGGTGTTCGAAATTTAATCCAGATGACACTAACCTGTATTTGAATTTCAAATTTTCATTTACCCTGAAAGGCATTACACATGTTCTTAAAGTTCTTGAAGTGATCGACAAAAGCCAGTAACATCCACCCTGCTCCAGCGGGTGAGTTTTCAAAAACACCTATTGTGGTATTTGTCATCTACTCTTTAATTTTTTTTAAAATGGCAAATACAGACTTTAGTCTGCTAACCACCACTTGCCTTGCTCGAGAGACCGTCAGACAGAAATCCCAAATGGGTAAATTCATTTGGGTTATTTTCTTGAGCGGATTCCTTGGGCTTTGGGGTGGGTTTTCAGTTTTTTCTTAAGTTTCTATTAGTTTTTTAAGGGGTTCTAAGTTATGGGGTTTTCGTTTGAGAGTCTGCTTTCCCTTTTTCTTCTCTTGTTTTGCCTGGTTTGGTAGGCTGTTTAGCGAGAAGGGTTGCCCCGGTTGACGGCGCTATGTCTTCCCCTTTCCTGCAGGTCCTACTTCTCCTCTGGCCATGGAAGGGAGAGACTGGAGGGGGGAGGCCTAGTTCCGTCGGCCGACGTTAAAAGTGCAAGTGAAGCGAGCAGCAGACTCGGAATGCGTGTGGAGGGCGACCACTCTTAGGTCAGACGCGGATGAGTAAACATCGAGGGCTCGAGAGGCCTGAGTGTGGTTCTAGTGAACTGAGGTGTTCGACGGAGACAAGGAGTCCCCACAGGCATGCAGGACTGTCGCAAGCCGTGGCCTGAGAGGCCCGTGAAGCCTTTGGCTTAAGGAACATCTGACATGTTGCTCTGTGAGTGAGTGGCTTTCCACGATTATCGGTGGAGTTTCTTGGTGAGTCTTCCCGTCCACCTTAGGTTGAGGCCTTATCTCCTTGCCGTGATTATTGTTCCGATGTTGTAAATTGAGGAGGAGCAGGAGAAGTTCTTGCCAGGGTGAAGGCTTTTTTGAACATTTACTGATGGACCTCGGCTTAGCCTGGTTCATCTCGCCCTGTTGTCCAAAAATGAAGGAATGCAACAGTTTTAAACTTCTACATCGGTGACCCTTTGATTTGTCGTTCACGAAGCAGTTGTTCGGGAGTGTGGTGTGGTTGGAAGGAATGGGGAAACTAAATGACAAAGCGCACTGATCTGTAACAAGTTTTTAACAAGTGGTATATTAACGAGACCTGTATCAATTAGTGAAGAGTTGAATATCAATGATTTTTCAGATTTTGTGATGGCCCGAGTGGCGACTGTTTTTCCTGGTGAAATTGGGCATTAAATGCAAGTTATAGACATCACATGTGTTATTTCTTTGCTAGAGAGGAAACAATTCAATAACTCACTATAAACATTGGTTATTTGAACTGGTGGGGACTTGCCCCGAGTGGCGGAAGCATAATTATATTGCCTGCATTTAGTTAAAAGGTAATATACGTTCAGCCTCTGGAGTAGTCGCCTTGGAGTTTGGTTCATTCTGAACAAGTAAAACTGTGTTTTTATTGCCATACCTACACTCCAAAACTTTGGAAAGTGTCAAAACTGTGGACCTGCAACTCCCCGACTCTGCAGCAATTTAAACTGTTAGCGAATGCGCGGACCTCATTCAATATGGACATAGCCAAATGAAAAGGCGAAAGTAGCCAAAATGGTTCTACCCCCTCGGCTATGCTACGCTATGACCACGAGAACACTGGACAATGCACTACGATTATAATGGATAAAACATCGGTGGATAGTTCCCCAAATGTTTACGAATTATGTACAATTCCCGTACATTTCCCACAGTACATAGTACGTAAAACCCACACCTTTCCTGCTTTCCCCTAATTTCCTGGTAGTTTGACACCTTGGTTCAAGAACACGAATGCCATCAAAACAGCTTAATGATTAAAATACTTTGACGCGTGTCAGTTGTGTCAAGCTGTAAAATCTTAACGCTCGCCCCCGATTTTTTATACTTGCTATTTTAACCTTAAAGCCTTAGCATGCGCCCGCACATTGCTGATTACCGTGTTGCCGTTTATTTTAGCTTGTAAGATTGTTAAGTCACAGACTTTATTTGTAAACCCATAATTACTTACGTTAATATATTCCAGTGTTTATCCAATGTGTATTTTCATTGTATAATTGTATCACGCAGCTTTGTTAACCTTCCACGAGTGTTTGTTTACAAATACGGCCGAGCGCCAAACCAGTATTACCAATCCCGTGCACGGACTTTGTAAAGTGCATTCACAAATGGATACGGGAAAATATGCACGCAATTATATATTATATTTGTTCCTTGTGCTTTGAAATGTATTTAATATTCATTCAAGTGTTTTTGTACCTTACTTTTAGTGTTTAACGGCAACACGCATATTATTTATTCCAGTCGGGATATTTATTTTGTGCAGCAGAGTAGTTTTGACCCGAGGGAGTAATTTTAGAATGTGAGGGTGGCACACTTGTAGCAGCAGACAGTCACGAGCTCTCGTCGGCCATTTTGCGCCGCCCACCTAACGGTACTTTCAGCCCTTCTGGCCAGTATAAAAGGAGGGCAACCTGCCGAAGTTCTTCAGTCGTCAGGGACTCGGCCTAACCGCCGGGTCATCCTGGCACTCCTCCTGAGCAGTTGCCTACCGATCTGTTGGTTGACGTCCGCAAGGTGCCAACAAATTACCCTAACCCAACCTACCGTCCTAACTTACACGCTGGGGTTGACGTCCGCAAGGTGCCCCAGCCCCACACACAACAGTCCGACCCGACACAGAGGGTTGATGTCCGCGAGGTGCCCTCTGTGATACCTTTCCTCAAATTCGTCTGACGGCGAATCCTTCACCCCTACCAAAACTTCTTGTCACCATTCCTACCTGAGTGTCAGGACGACTCTAAGGGGAAGCCAAAGCCCATGTGACTAGTTGTTAACCCACAGACGTGGAAATGTAACCGAGTTAAACTTTGTAGTGCGGATATACTCAATTAGACTTTTAGAAGTTATATTTACGATTTCAAGTTTCTCAGGATCAAGGAGTTGATCACCATAAAGCCTTACCAGTACGAACTTTGTCAGTTATTTGAGAGGGGCCCACAGCGCCATAGTTAAGTCGCTAGCAGTACAAGAGTTGGAAGTTATGTAGATGTTATAGCTCTCCTCGGGGTCAAAGAGTTGATTGCCAAATACTCACTGCCACTAGCAAGATCTCAGTTCTCATTTTTGTTCCAGTATGTCTCGGCCCGAAGTGCTATGTTTTGTATCTTATGTTGAAATGGCCCGAAGCGTCTTGTCTAGTCCTATGTCTCATTGTAGCTTAAGCCTTTGTATCTCATGTCGCAAAACTTATTGTATCTTGTGTCGAACCATTGTGGAGCTTTGTATCAAATTGGGACAGACCCAAACCTTGATCATCAATCCTGTGTACTATGTCCATGCAGATGTATAACTAGTATCAAGTGTCGTGTTCTGTTGTGAATATACGCATTCTTTGAAACCTAATTTACATGGTCTTCTCCTTTAATGAAACCTACTTGCACACATGTGATAGCCAATCTAAGGCGAGTGACTTATGCCTTTCCCCCTTTATTTATGTAAAGATTCGCCTTCTCTGTGCTATCATTACTAGGGCTTTTCCTGTTGGCTTACTCGGTAGTCACTCACTGGGTCAAGATTAGCTCTAACTCGAGAAGGATTACCCAAATACTCATGCTCTATATCTTAATATCCTTCTTGAGACTT